>VUQR01017322.1:0-27035 GCA_015108515.1 Hemichromis elongatus
CAGAGTCTTGTCCTGTAGAGGTGGCTCTTCTATGCTGTGCCATGTGTTTATGAAGTGGCTGTTTGGTCTCTCCAATGTAGAGGTCTGGCCATTCCTCGCTACAGAAGACACAACACAATACATTTAAGGTTGTGACTATATTACAGTGACTGTAGATCAGATTGAACAGGCACTAGAAAATCCTCGTGTATTAATTTTTGTTTGATCACGCTCCATCATATGTTAGCACCCCACAATATTATGCCAATGGAGCATGCTTGTGTCAGAGTGCAAGCTTAGTTTGAGTTTTTGGAGTTTCTAAAAGTAGGAACTCTAAGCTCTCCTGTGGAACCAGCTCCCTCTTTGGGCTCAGAAGAGAAACACTCGGTACTTTTAAGAGCTTCAGACTTTCCTTTTTGATAAAGCTTATAGTTAGGACTCAGCCAGGTGATGCTGAACCATCCCTTGGTTGTGCTGCTACAGGCTCAGACTGCATGGGGACCTTCCATGATGCAGTGAGCACTTCTCCACTCCCCTCTTTAACTCCCAATATGTTTATATGGCACTATTACCTGTGATCAACTACTTTCTCCCATAGCTTGTGTTGCTGTTTGTAGTCTTCTCTTTTAGCTCACCTTCATTTCGCTGTTTTTTTCACTTCTTTTAACAGGGAATTTGCTGAGTGCTCGCTTAAAGGGGATTGTCTCTTGATATTGTCGAATAAAGATCCTACAATTTCCAAAAGGAAAACCAAATAAAGTGCCTGAGGGGACTGTTGTAAACTGGATACTACAGGATATAAGTAAAACTAATTAAAAACAAAATAGTTTCCATGTAGATGGTTTTGTTGTTGCCTTGTTCTTTTTTTATACCATACACCACCTATTTCTGTATGACATTCTGACTGTCTGGAAAAATCCAGGTGTTTCTTTGACATCAGCTTTGGCTCTATCCTATTTGAGTCACTTTATTGATATAGCACTAAACCACACATTAGTTATGGGGCTTACTTAGCATCTCCGTTTGTCACTGTGTCAGCATGATAAATACAAGGACATCGAGAATGAAACACACAGTGGTGTGCATTGATATTATTAACACATGCATTTGATAAACCAAAAAATCTGTTAGACTTCCAACCAAAGGAGGTATGTTGTATCAACAGAAAAGGCTAACTTGGTTAACATTTTGCAGAAAAAAAGAGACTGCTAAATTAAAAACATAAGAGGTTTTGTGTTCTCTATTCTTTAAGCACCGTTTAAGCGCCAGCACTGTTTCAAAATTACTGGTTTGGCACCGGTATCGGATAAAACCAAAACGATACCCATCCCTAATGAGCAAGTGCTATGGCCACAGTGGGAAGGAAAAACTAGACAGGACAAAGACAAGAGAGCCAGAGATTAATAATATCTAATGTATAAAAGCAGAGAGGTGTATATACACATAGTGAGTGGGAAAAAAAAGATAAGTGATGGAGAAACACATCGTGAGAAGACCCCAGCAGACTAAACCTATTGCAGCGCAAGGTAAGATTGAAGGTCACGTGATACACTGCTAACTATATGCTTTAGAAAGGACAGCTTTCTGGTCATTAAAAACAAAAAGGGAGAGTGGCCGTCTTCTGAATCCAAATTGGGAGATGGTTCCACAGAAGAGCGGCCTGGAAGCTGAAGGCTCTGCTTCCCATTCTATGTTTAAAAACCCTGTCCCATTTCATTTTTTTTTCTATTATTTTAATAAAACCCTGTGGTGAAATTGGGGTGATGTGGAGAGATCTTTAAGATAAGATGGGACCCTATTATTCAAGATCTTGCATGTGATGAGAAGGATTATAAATGAGATTCTGGATTTAACAGGGAACCAGTGAAGAGAAGCCAATATGGGATAAATATTCTCCCCTTTTTTCTAGTCCTTGTCTGTACCACTGAAGGCTTTTCAGGGAGTTTTTGGGACATGCCGATAACAATAAATTACAGTAGTCCAACCTTAGAAGTAATATATGCATAAAACTACTTTTCAGCATCACTCTGACACAGAAAGATTCTAATTTTAGCAATATTGTGGAAATAAAAGAAAACAGTCCTACATATTTGTTTAATATGTTTGTGTGAAATTTAATAAAATGTATATTAATAAAATGTATTTCATGGTTCCCAATTATGCCCATGACTCGTCACCCTTGCTGTTGTTTGTGTGTGTCTGTTATGACAAGCCACAGCCAACGACACAGAAACAAGACAAGGTAATAATGTCAGTTTTTCCACAAATAAAAATTAAAAGTTACATTTCTAAAGCCAAAACCACTGCTGTGTCTGGATCTGAACGAGGACACAAAGGCAGGCGACACAGACATGCAGCAAGGAGTTAACAGAAGGCGAGCCGTTTATTAAGGCTGATCGTGAAATAATACAAAAGTAAGAAAACCAAAATGGAACAGGGGACTAAAACAGAGAACCTAAACTTGGAAACACTAGGAAGTGGAAACATTGAACCTGAGCGACACGAGGGTAGCTAACCAGACGCTCCAACAACGGACAAGGGAGGACTAAGACAATATGTACGGAAAGAACGGGTTAGTGAGAGTGGAGACAGCTGGGAAACACAGCAAATTAGACATGACAAGTAACAGAATAATCTAATAAAACAGAAAACTTAACAAACAGTGAAAATAAAACAGTAAATAATTTATTTAGCAGTTTTAGATTTAGCAGTTTACACTGAAAACCCAGCCCTGTATTACACCTAGGTTAATTAAACTCCAAAACTGGCCTAGCTGAGAGAACAGAAAAGGAAGAGGGGCTATAACCAGATTTCTCCTTCCCAGGTTCTAAGTTTGTATATCCTCTACATTTTAGTCTTACTTGGGTTCTTACTTTGGAGCCATCATTTTAAACTTATGTTAATAATGCATGTCATATAGCACAACCACATTGTGTTTCTGTTATTCTGTATTTCAATAAATGCACAGGTTTGTATTTTAACAAGACACAAAAAAAAATCCAAATAAATACAAGTTATCACACTGGTTTGTATATTTCAGCACATCTCTGTCTACATCATGGGTAAAACAATTCTGCGAAGGACACCTGTTCATCTTTAATTTTAGCTCCACCAGCAAAGCTCCTCTCTCCTCACTCCTCTCTCCTCCAAATGTGTTTTAGAAATTGAGAGATCCTTCAAGATGGCATAATGATTTTGATTTCTATATCAAGGGTGGGAGGACAGAGGACAGTGAAGCCCTGTGTATGCGTTTATGTTGATGCCTGGATGTGGCTGGTTCTTTGGCCGGCACACCTGCTCTGCATCGAGTAATCAGCATGTCACCATCGTATTTCTTAAGACTTACTATGAACAATCTAAAACCATCTGTTGCAAATAAGGAAAACAAAAAAAAAAGGAGAAAAAAGAGAATAAAGTGAAAAAGCAATCAACAGGGGCTAAATCTCCCCAGCTTTTCCAACAATTTTCCAGCATCTTATAGATCATTGCATCAGTTGTATGAATCAAACCAGCTCCCTGAGTACATCCCTGGTGTTCTATTCATATTAAACTAGTTTTCAGTTATTTCACCAATCTCCTTTGAGATATTCATAAAATTATAGTATTTTGTATGTGATTATATGAAATTGCTCATGGCCCATGTCATCCAGGCGTTTCATATTAGGAAATTAGGAAAGCTTAATATAGAGAAGCTACCTTCTGAGGCAGACGCATTAAAGCAAAATGTGATGCTTTCACAAGATTTTTAAGATTTCATTCATCCTGATGTTTTTGGATTTTAATCAAAGGCATGATTAAAAAACACACCAAGGAAGCTCAACACCACAATTGTTGGCCTGAATGGACTAAAGCAAACAGCCAAACCACCAGTGAGCAGCAGCCTAGTTTCACCATACTGTACAAGCAGTGTTTTTTTAAGAGAAGAAACGAAAACAACTGCCCCAATCCATCTTTCCTTTCACTGCATCTGTCACACACCCGGTTGCTTATTCTCTCTTAGTTGCCCTGAAGAAAGCAATGACAGCTCTGTGTACTGTATGTGTGTAGAGTGTGTGTCTGTGTGTGTGTGTGTGTTCGTTCCTCCCCCACAATATTCCTGGAAGAACAGTGAGGGGGGAGCACGGTGGTGGGGTTGCATAGCTTTTGTTTTTAGCAGCTTTAAGTCGGAGTTGGTGTCAGGTGCAGAACAACTATGTGACTGTGCCAAGTTTGACTCAAGGTGTGTGTATATGTGTGTGTGTGTGTGTGTGTGTGTGTGTGTATTTATGTGTTTTCTGTACAATAAGATTCCCTAAAAATATTTTATGAGAACAGAAATTACCATTGTAAAAGAATTCTCAATGGTTTTTGCTATTTTACTATTAAAATTGGCATTATGTAGTACAATATTATAAGATGATAATGAGAAGTTATTTCTTCTTTGTGCATATGAATGTTTGGACACCAGACATCCACAAAAGACAAAGTGTTCTCACCATCAATGAGAACACCTGACTGAAAAGTCAACCTGTGGGTTTAAATAAAAGTGAGATTGAAGAAACAGAAGGAGGAAGAAGGGAAAAATGGAGTCATGTAGTGGATACACAGAACCAGCTGGTGACACACAGTAGTGGCTCTGGCCTAATCTTAATTAAGATCTTTCTTCAGTTGCTCTCTCTTTCTCTCTCTCGTTGCCTCATTTGTTCTCTCTTTGTATGTATGTGTGTGGTAGAGATGGAGATCAGCAGATATCTTCAGAAAACCTACAGAGAACATAAAGACAATTGCTTATGAAGCTCAATCTCCAGATAAAAGTTAATTAATGCATTTTGACTTTACCAAAAGGCTCATGCTGGCTCAATATCCATAACCCTGTCTCAAGCTGAGCATCAAACAGAAGCCAAGTTCATGAATGTCAGCACAGAACTCAAGATATTCTTTTATAAAGTCTGCAGTTAGCTGAAGGAAAAAAAGAAAAACACTTTGGTTAAATGCAGTTCATTAGCCATTTTACTGCCATGGTCCCTGAGTCAGGGACAAGCGGTTTGAGTTTTTGAGAATGAATGTTTCCTATTAGTTTTGTGAAGTGATTCTTGGTTGGGTTCTGTTCTTGCTGTCATTTAAAAATGGTTCATAACCTTTGTTTCAAGTATTGCATTTTAGGTTTTCTTTGGTTTGGAGTTCTGTGTTGCTGTTGGTATTTAGTTTCCATTAACAGTGTTGGTAGTAGTAGTGCCGTGTTGTGCTTCATGTCTCATCTCTATTCATCTTTTGTTCACATTGTCTACTACCACATTTCCCTTTTAGCTACCTCCTGTCTTTATAAGGTTCTGTTTCCCTCCATATTGTATATGGTTTACTTCCTGTTCTCTCTCTCCCTGATTGGTTTTAGCTGTGTTTAGTTCCTCTCCTGTTTCCTCTTTACCTTTCATGCATCTATTATCTTAGTTATGTGCTCACATAGTAGAAGATTCCCTATGCTTACTTTGTATAAATCACTAATGAATTTGGTGTTGCTTTGTTTTGGTCTCTGTATTTTCTAGTCGCTAATGTTAAACTCCTGCACTTTGCTCCATAAGTTAATTCACACAGCCTTTTCATGATATTTACAACTATAGGCGACTAAATTGAATCTGTAATCTGCAGCTGACACACATGAGACATTACCTTCCTGCAAACCAGTCACAGAATAAAAGCATCTTCAAATCGGCAAAAATGCCCGTGCTCTCTAGCCTTGTGATGGACAAATATTCAATTTACTTTCCCTGGAAACTTTAGAACTAAAAAAAATCTCACCTGAGATGCCCGTGGTACTGGAATTTTGTATTTTTATTTTGTGTTTATCATTTATATATTCAAATCAAATTTGAAAATCCTGCTGGGAAGAGACTCCGGGGCATGCGAGAGAGATTTAGTCTAATGGCTGGCTTTGGAAAGGCCTTGTTTTCCTCCTGAAAGAGCTGTAGTAAATGTCTGGAGGGAGACATTGCTGTTTGAAATGTTACCCCCACAACCTGGACATAGATTAGCAGCAGAAAGATTGATGGATGGACATGTGAAGGTAGAGTGGAACAGCACAATTTATGCCAAAAGACAGAAAGATTAAATAGTGGCAAGAAACTGCTACAGACCTTCTACAAGTCTGTGTATTGTTTTTTGGTTTTTTTCCAAAGGACATTTGCTCAACAAAAATGCATATCCAGATTACCAACAGAAGAATTTTGTTTAACCCTCTGTACCCCATAGTGACCATGGCTGGCAATCTTGATTTTCCTCATAACTGTATGTTTCTACTACTATTTATGTATAAAATGTTTTTGTAGATAATATTTTTAAACATAGTTTAATAATATCAAAACTTAGAAATACATTTGGGGGAAAAGGGGATGTGACAGCTAAATAATTTGTGATATGTTTTGTTTTTACTACTAAATCACCTCAACCACTGGTGGCTGTGAGATGGAACTTCAGTTCAGGAGACGAGGCTTGAGGTGAGCAAGAAGAGGACGAGGTGGAGATGAAGGAGGCGACAGCAGTAGTGGAGGAAGCAGATGAAGCAGAGAAGGGAGAGAAAGAGTTAAAGACAAATAGATGAAGATATACAAACAAACAAATCTTAAATTGTCATATAGTATAGTTATGTGATCTTTATATTAAAACTAAATTATAACTGCCATTTTATAAGTCATTTTTAAATTACTACAATTATTACAAGCAGGAAGGTGAAGAGGCCATGCTACATTACCTACAAGCTAAGCAAAGCTAGCAAATCCTAAAGACAGTGAATGAATGCTGTGAATTTGTTTAGTAGCACAGAGTTTGCTATGAAGTAAGACATTATCTTAACATTTGTAATTAAATGGGCTCCACAGATAAGTTGCACAAAAACACTACTGTGCACTGCAACAATAACAGGAAGTGATACTGCATCGCAGCACCAAGTATTAACGCTACAATTTCTAGGTTAAACTACTGTCATGCAAACCATTTCCCTGTATTTTATTTTGGCCAAAAGCAACAGGAACCATGCAAAAAAATATGACCTTAAAGACTGCATTAAGATTTCTAAGTAGTATACTTACAAATGTCCCACCTCTCACCCTGTACCAGCTCCTCTCTTGGATATGTGGTAGAAAATGTAGGCATTACAGTAAATACAAAACACTTTGCAAGCTGACAAGAATCACTTGAATGTGTGTTTAGTCCTTTCCTTGTTTTGTATTTGACCCCCTCAGTTTTACTCTAGATTTTCTCTGCTCTGACTTCAGTACCCAGGGTCACATCTCTAATATCTCTAGTGCCATTTTCTTTTTGCTCTTCTTCTTTCCACCCCTGCCTGTCAGCATGCACATGCAAGACATTTACAATAACTCCCCAGACTTCTCAGCCCACAACCCGACAGTAAATAGAAAATGACTCACATGGATATCAATCCTCCGTATGAGCACAGAGCCCAAGCTACTTTTGTCTGTGCAATTATACTGTTGAAAGCTTTTACGCTGACAAATTGCTTAAGGAGCAAAGAGGAAAAGAAGACGGAAATCCAATTAAGTGAAATGTGAGAGAACTGAAAAAAAAGGTGTTCTGTGAATTTGCATTAACAGACAGCATGCGTTTGTTTAAACATCAGAGCACTTCAAATAACTGTCAGTTTGTTTGAACTCTGAAACCACAGAACAGCCGACTGTCAAAGCTAAGATGTGACAGGCATCTATATGTGCTCTGCTTATAGACCTGCTAGTCCATTGATTACTGATTGGCTGCTGGCTGGTGTCATACCCACAAGCAAGTGGCTTAGATATGGCAGCAATGCTTGTAGTGCTGTGGCCTAACAACAACAACAACGTGCCTCTTATTGATTTCCAGGCAGCATACTCACAGTGATCTGAGAGCTGATGAGAGATAATAGTCAAAAAAACACCAAAATTCAACCTGAATTAAATGTTCTCCATGAAGTTTTTATCTCTGGTAGGGCTATAATGTTACACACATTGTTTGCAATCCTGTCACAGTTGTTACATGTGTGCCAAAAAACTGTTACTTTTTAAAGAAAAGTAGTTTTGTATCCAAGTTGTCAGGAAGGAAATGCAATCATCGTGAGTGTGTGTGTGTGTGTGTGTGTGTGCATGTTAGATATGAAGGACCACACGATGTGTTTTTAAGTAAAAACAATACATTAAAAATCTATTTTTTTCTGCTTTAAAAGAAAAATCCAACCATTTGGTTTGGGGCTTCTTTGTTAATGTTACACACAAGCTTCAAATCAAACACGACAGTTCATTCACTCATTAGTTCATCTATCAGGTGTTGCTTAAGAAAATCATGTGTTCACCACAGAAATGACCAAAATTATTGAGTGAGGCTCTCTGTTACATGACCTCCTTTTGCTTCTTACCCCACAACTGTGCTTTTACCATAGATGTCTTTTACAAAAACCTTAAACCCACACAATCCACAGCTTCACAATCAGCAGCTCACAGAAGTCGACCACCAGCAGCTTCACAGTGGGACATTTCCATGTTTCTTTCATCCCACTGCATTAATCCTTTCCTGTTTCTCGATGGCCCACTTCCAGTGTCCACACATAGGGTTTTACAGACAGTGGCATGAATTCCTGGTGTGTCCATAAAAGACAACACAATGGTGTTTTTGCCAAGGCCACATTTTTATCAGATCATCAGTGATCTGTAACGTGCTTATGTGTTCGTTTTGAGGCTTTATGCAACCTTAAATGACGTCGGAATAACAAGTCTTTGACCTCAACTGTCACGCATGCTGCTTGTGGGTCATATTTCAACATTCAGCAACAACCCAACCGTCTGCACTCGTCCACTGAGGGTGATTCTGCTTATCATTGCTGTCGGGTTAAAACTCGCCTGCCATGAACACCACAGACAGATTTGTTTTTAGCTGAACAACAAGTATTTTTTTGTGTCTGTCCACTGGGTTTTGAAAGGCTGGCTATCGCCGCAGGACAACAGAATTAATAACGAGATTATCCTTTACTTGAAATTACATGACAAAAAATAGAAAGAGAAAATGAGAGATACATTGAAGTCTGGTCCTCAAAATCACTTCCCTGTACCTGCCAGGGTGCACTTCTGACTTTGACTTTTTCTTATTGATTATTTAAATAATCATTATGGATACATTATTATCATTCACCAGTCCACAAATAAAGCTGACCCAACTTTGTTTTTGTGAGATAATCTCACACTATGCTACTGCCAAGAACTTTTCTAGTATTTCCTTAACAGACGTGCATAGAAGAACGTGGATGTTCACTAAAGTCAGTTTGTTGGTTTTGTCATCTCTCTAAAACAAAAGAGTTAGAGCAGAAGATCTAAGTTCAGCTTGGAATGGCTGTCTCTGTTTAAAAAGCCTGTTCTCAGAATCATTGAAGTATTTAAGCTTGAGAAGAACTTGTGAACCTCAACTATTATTATCATGTTATGCACCACAATATAGTTTTTAACATCATAGTGTAACCTGGACATGTGTCCCTCCATCTATGAAGATATAATCTATACTGCTTGCCCAAGTACAATGTCCACAATATTTGAATCTAGGGCTGGTATCAAAAATCTTAGAACGAGGGCCTTCCAGTTCATAATTATTGCAGGTTCACTCAGGTTCACGCTCACTGATCTTCTAGGTTTGGGAAGGAGAGGCAGTAGCAGACTCTGCAAGTAAGTAAAACCTCCACCCCACACAACACACAGGACCACAGATTTATGAAACAAAAATGATCTTTATGTAAGTAAGTATCCCACTCAGCTCCATTTGGCTTTTCGATTAAGCGAAAATAATCTTAAGTAAAATTTTAAAAAACTCAAATATACCACAAAAATAATGTGAACAACCAAAATGTTTCAATACCCCAAAGAAAAATGAAAAGAAAAGAAAATGTGGTACCACTTGTCTATTTATTGGTTGTCAACCTTCAGATATTTTTTTTATTATGTCTGTGTCATTCAGTTATCAGTTTATCTGGGCCCAGAACAAAAAACAACCTTAATCTTAAAGAAAAGTAGCTAAGAAATTACAAGTTGGTCCTTAGGTGGAATCCCTTTTGGGTTTTGCGTTCCTACCACCCTTCTGATACGGCGACCATCCCCACGTCGGTGTCCTGAAATGCAGAAGGCATCCACAGCAGCAATGGCCTCCTGGACCACGATTGGCAGTTCCTCACGGCACAGACCAAATTGTCCCTCAAAAAAACAAAAAACAGTCTGCACTAAAGTATGCAGAGTGTTAGATTTCCACACTCCTTAAATGTCACTTTCTTAATGCCGTTGTTTCTTTTAAATAAAAAGTTAGTTCACATTCCAACCAATCAGTACATACACGGATTAAACATTCCTTTTTAAAAGATGAAATGAAAAAGTATAATAAATTGAAATAACGTGCATAAATTACCAGATGAGAGGCTACGATGCATTCAAACAAACTCGTCATTCTGAGTTCTGTAAATTTTATCAGGGTTACAGTAGCACTGTGTTCTTTGGTTTCATTTTTTCAAGTGGCAGACCTGTTCTTATAATTATTTAAAAAACAAACAAAAAGACAAAAAGAAACAGAAAACAAAACATAAAAACCTGTATTATTGCATTGTGTGCATAGCACCAAATTCTTGGACTCTTTTCCTTGGACTGGTTTATCTGCCCAGACTGCTGGTGACATTGCCAAATGTTATTAATCCATCTCTCATTATTCAAAGACATAGATAAATGTCCTCATTAAATGACTTGCAAAACCGGCCTGCAGCTTTGCTAAACTTACATTTAGATTTTTGCGAAGTAACGTTTTATCCCAAGGTAACAGCTATTGTCGTAAACTTTTTGGCAAGAGTCACCCTGAGCTGTCTGTTTTTTTGTGTTTTTATCTGTCACAGAGCAAGCAGTTGGCGGGGATAAACAATGCATGTATTGTCAGGGGCCTTAAATGTCACAGCACACAAACAAAAGGTGTTATGGGGACTAACTCAACCTGGCTTGTGCCATATTATGTCGACTAAATCTATCCTGCTTTCATATACGTGTTTATGATCTGGGATATTTTACACAGACGCTGCATATTCACCTACTCGTGATCCTGACCTAAACCCTGACACTTATTCTGAATCAGTTTGCAGTGAGAAGCATAATGAAGTCTTTTAAGTATGGAGTACTAAGCTTTTAAGAAGGCTCACCTTTTGTATGATATAGACCTCTTGTGAAGCTTAACAGCACTCTGATAAGTGACACTCAGGGCTACAGTGTGTATATGAGTGTGTATATACACACACACCCACACACAAGGGCATTTAAACATTTAAGGTATTTCTCTCCCCATTTTCACATCTCTCAGGCAAATATATGTTTTACTTCTAAAAGAGTGCTGGCCATTTTTTTCAAAACTTTTTTAACTGCTGGCATCTTTTTGTAGATCAGTCAAATATTCTTAGGTGTTTTTTTTTTCCATTATTGCTTCCCTGAGAAATGTTTCATAGTGCATCTTTGAAGGCAGTCTTACTTTACTACATGTTAAAATACCCAACTTTACATTAAATATAATAATTTACTTTTTTTTTTTCCTTAACAGCTGTGAACGCTGATAGTCAGCGATGACGTCTGGGGCCCGAGGCTGGGACGTGGCTCCTCACAGCTCACAAACTTTCAATTCAATTCAAATTTTTTTTTACACGTAAAATCATCAACTTGTTTGATTACTCTATAAAAATGCTTGGATACTATAAATATGTTATGTTTTGTGGTTATTAAATGATTCCTTCTTGTTGGTTATATTTGAATCAAAGAAAATCCACATCAACTAGATCTATGTGTGTTTAGCCAATGAGAAGTAAAAGCTATTGTGCATGCTCCACACCCTGGAAAAAGTTCAAATCAAAGCAAGCAGGAAAAAATGTTGGAAGGTTGTTAAGCTAACACATCTTCAAAGCTACCAGTTGCAGAGCTATTTCTTTTTTCGCATCCTTAATATTAAGGGTAAGTAATGCACGTGTATAAATATAGAACTAAATATATATTAATTCACGTAGGAGTGATGAGTATAGCTAGTTGTTAAACTTATAATTTTACAGTTAATGAAGCTAGTTCAACCCTATGCTGTGTTTTGTAGAATACTCAGGAACATTTTACTGTCTCAAAGTGATCATACGATCACACAGAGAGAGACTATGTGTGGAAATCTGTGTGCTATTTTTAGCCAGTGTCTTCATTCAAGCTGGGGTCGTCCTCAGAGGTCTGGCTAGCGCTGCACAGGCATGTGGTCTGCTGTTTGGACTTAAGGTATCCAGCAAATATATGTTTGAAGATATTTTGGAATCTTGATGGACACAAATTGTCATCCAAGACACAAACTCTCAAAAAAAAACTCTCTTGGAAACTGTTGGGCAAAAGTTTTGGACCACCCTTTGATTTGTTTTTGCTAAGGAAATGGGAAATACGTGCAACCACGCATGGAAATAGGGCAAAAACAGTTTGCACAATTCTGATGACCTTGAAAGGCAATACTTGGTATTGGGAACTTTATTCTTTAACACAGCCTAAACTGTCTGATGCAGCTTCATACAAGGTATCTACATATACAGTTAAAAATTGGTTCTTTGGTAAGTATGTTATGTGTAGATACAACATTGGTTAATCTCTTGGGCTGATATTGAGTGAACATGCAGACAATATAAAAAATAAATAAATAACAATTAAAAAAAAATAACAACAATTTTGAAAGACTTTCAGAAAGCCTTGAAAATTGTTTCTCAAGATCAGTTTTAAAAATTAATAGAACGTCTGGATCATCGGAGGAAAAATAAAAAGGAATGAATGGTCCATATACAGATGATGGAGATCCTGGTGCTCACTGGGACCTTCAGTCCTGCATAAAGTTTTTTGTTTAATGTCATTATTGTCAGTAAAGTGTGTAGACTTTTGAGGTAAGAGAAAAAAATCTATTTTGAAAAGCTGTAGCATGACAAAAAGTGGAGCGGGTGAAGCACAGTTTCCCGATGCCCTGTATGATCACCAGTTTTGATGATATGTTCTGAGTACACTAAAAAAATATAATAAACATTATGAACAATTCTCTCTTGCTCTCTCTCTCTCTCTGTCTTTACTGTTATAATTCTCTTGCTAACTTTATCACACACAAACACCCACTCACGTATGTATAAACACACGCCTGTAGACACTCATAAATGTCTCCTCTCTTCTGGAGCTGGAGATAAGACAGGAAGGTGTGATCACTGAAACGCTTGCTGTTGGACACTATTAAGCCAAGGTCTTATCTCACAGCCAAAATCCTTGTGGGTGCCATCCTGTTGCTTTCCTTTCCGTCGCTCACACTCTCTCTGTCCGTGTTTTTTTTTTTTCTCTTCCTGAAAGTTGTCTTATCTTTTCCTTTCCTGTTCTTTTTGAATTCTGATGTTTGATGTCTCTCTGCAGTCGGCAGAAGTCTGCAGTGTCAACGACTGTGACAAGGCAAACACGTCGGGGCTACCTGCGTTTACGGCTGGTGTAGCTTCAGTGATATACAGAACATTTCAACACAGACTGTTACACTCCTTTGGATGAAAAATGTATAATTCAGTCAAATCAAATAAGAGCATTACGATTACTTGGACCAGGTGGTTAAATGTTTTGGACTTTTTTTTTTGATTGCCTGCAGTCTTACATTTTCAATAAAATAACATAAAATAAAATAACTGTCAGATACTCTTTTAAAAGTCTTAATTCTTCAGAGTGGCTTTGACAGCTCTCTACATTCTGCAGATAAAATTTCACAAGCTGCTGTTCACTGGAGGCATTACTGGCCCGTGTTTTGCAAGATGTAAGTATTAAAAATATGAATATAAATCAATATAAAGTGAAACTGAAAGTCCTCTGAGGCTTTAAAAGCAACTCTATAACAGTTCCTTCCAGCATATTTAGGGGCTCTGTGTGATGCAGTTCTTTTGTTTGTTTGTTCGTTTGTGTTTTTTTATATAAAAGGTGTCCTGTTATAAATAGATGAGGAAAACAGCTAGGCAAGCTTTTGCATCAGTCCAAGTTGGAATCCATTGTCGAACAAAGAACACGGACACTTTCTAAAAGAAAACAGTGAATTGTGTTCAGTTGAGTTTGCCAGATAAAATCTAGTGTGAACTATTTCCACAAATTGTTGCTGTTTTTAATGTGTTTTCATAAAGATCTTAAACAATAACAGCCAATGCAATTTTATAAATGTCAACAAAAAGGGTTCAAAATGATTTTACTGCTGCCCTTGCTTATGCTCGGGGGGATCAAATAATGCCACTTTGTCAAAGTCACTGGCATCTCAGCGACATGCACACGTTGTCTCTTAGCACCATTACTATGACAGCTGAGGGACAGCTGATGTAGCTCTCACTCCTGACTTGTCCATACTGATGTGGGTAAAAACCCTTTGGCATCACATTAAAACTCACTATTTCTTATGTACAGGGTTGATTTGGTGAAGTGGCACGTTTTAAGTAAAGCTACAGTCTTTTTTTAAACATGAGCAACTTATGTAATGGTTAATTTCCATGTACGGGATTATTCCTGTTTCCTAAATCTAGTAGAAGAAATGCTTAAACCTAACAGACATGAAAGTAAAAATGTACAAAAAGTACAAAACACAAACTCCTATAAAGTGACTGAGAATGCAGAAACAGAGAGGAAGTTTGTCAAGCAGCAGGCTAATGTACCCAACAGGACTATTAGGTCTAAGCAGAGAGTATTGCCTTGGACATTGTGTCCACCAGCACCAAAGGGCACTTTGAGTGTATCTCTGTGACAACAGCAGCTTTAGACAGAGCAGCAGTAATTGATGGCCTGGGATGAGAATACACACCCACCTTTGCTGGAATCTGCATTTAAATTCACTGCGTTATTAAGACACAAAACAAGTGAGAGCTCAAAGTCATTTTGCTTACTCTTTTAATTTATTAACTGCTTTAAAAAACTGTAAATATGTTACAAAAATACATTAAAAGATTAAAGTGGAAATGTGTCTTAAGTAAGTATATGAAACAAAAAGCTCACCTTTGAAGCGGATATAATTTTATGTAGATCAACTGAGAGTATAATATTAAATCTGGGGTCCATCCAGATAGTACCACATTGCAATCTATCAATATTGTTAACATCATCACCATTTAACAATTATCTTGTGAAGGACTGACAGTTTGAAAATGTGAAGAAATGTTCTTGCCAGTGTTTTCACCATGTGGATTCCTGCTGAGGCAGTAGCACCGACCTTCCTGGCAGCACTAATAACCGTGTAGGAGTAAAACACAAATGCATCTCAATTGACAAGATGACTTATTTATGTCCTTCCTGTTTCACTACATTTACCTTAAATTAAGCTTTCAAGTGGTGAGTAAACGCAAGCTGCAGAATTGTAACAAACATCTGTCAGACAATCAGAAGTAAGGGTTAGCTACAGCCAGTGCTGGCTGCAACCTCCAGTAACTGTAATCCCATTTTTTAGTGATGCAATAATGAAAGACATTAGAAATACAGGAAGAAAGGGAAGAAACATCAGACATGAATTCCTGCACAGTTGTGCTAAAATCAGCTAATTGTGTACAAGGAAAATGAAAATGGTTGTGTGGGCTACAATTTTTAAAGAGATGTGGACGTTACTTTTATTTTCATTGCAAGTCAGGACAAGAGTATTCAATTCAATTTTATTTATATAACACCAGATCACAACAACAGTTGCTTCAAGGCGCTTTATATTGTACAATAGTACATACAGAGAAAACCCAACAACCATATGACCCCCTATGAGCAAGCACTTTGGTGACAGTGGGAAGGAAAAACCCCCTTTTAACAGGAAGAAACCTGCGGCAGGACCAGGCTAAGGGAGGGGCGGGGCCATCTGCTGCGACCGGTTGGGGTGAGAGAAGAAAAGAACGGGATAAAGACATGCTGTGGAAGAGAGACAGAGATTAGTAGCAGGTACAATTCAATGCAGAGAGGTCTGTTAACACAGTGAGTGAGAAAGGTGACTGGAAAGGGAAAAAAAATGGTAAAGTTAAAACTGCATCCAGGACAGTGACATTATACTGATAACACCACATCAGCTCTTTAAGCTGAACAGAATTTTTAAGCCAAGTTTCTGTCGACCTCAGCCAAGCAGTAAGTGTGTCATCGCTGCCTTATCACAAAACTGAAATACAAGAGCACCAAAATTAATTTAAAACACCTATGAAATATATTATGTTAAAAAGTAACATAAAGCCATTTGTAGTAACCTTATTAAGACCTAATGCGATATGTTGCTCCCATTACCAGATTGTAAAACATAAACAACATAAATAAAAAGAGGAGAACATTAATGACGGCGGGAGCATTTGGCCCTCATGAGCCCACAATCTTTGTTTCACTCCCATGAACACACCATATTATTGTGGCTAGCTGCTAATTAGACACTGTTAATACTCTCATTCATCACTATCAGAGCTGCTCACCGCAGAGCCCATTATAGAGCCTGTGTGTGTGTGTGTGTGTGTGTGTGTGGGTGTGAGTATACAATTTTGTTCATACAGAATGTGAACTGAAAGCAAGATGAGGTTAATGACCCTTGTTGGTACACAGCTCATTTGTATCAGTATGGTTTACGCACCTTTCTTTGAAATGTTCACGCACAAGCTATTTCTCTCTGTTCTATATTATTATTCAGATGTGGAAACAGGACTGAATAAAATATGATGTTGGATAGCTTATGTAATGTCTTTAGCTGTGATGCGGCAGACCAAAGTAAGCCCTTGATTACACTTCAAGGTTGTAGTGAAAAACGCCCACTGGGCACCGTTTGATCTAACAATACAGGGAAGAGTGAGATATTGACGGGAGAAGAGTTGAGAGAACTGTGGTGGAAAGCGGTGTGGAGGATGATACACCCAAATGGCGAGCCCCAAGATTGGATGTGACTGAGAATTCAGAAGTGTCGACCGCTCTGGGGCAAGAACATTAGACAACTGTGCAAGTCTCTTCTCCAGATATTTCATCATGAAGTCCAATTAGTGTTTCCACTCTGCTGAAGTGGTAGGCAAGGTAGGACCGGTGAAATATGTGACACCAAAATTGATGCTATAACCAATTGGCTGAGGGCAGCTTTCATTTTCATTTAAGGGTCCAATGGGCTTGTAACGAAAAAGGTCACCACTTGTAATCCCCAGCCACTGCAGGAAAACTCGGAGCAAGAGTGAGTAATGATCTCCTCTCCCTTTAGAAACTATTGCCACTGTTGTTAACATTAACTGCTGCGGTAGAACTCTTCAGCTACTACATGTGCAGGCCAGCTGCAATGTGAACCTTTCCACACCTACTGAAGCTATAGGCTCTGCTAATGGAAGATAGGCTTGAACAATCATACATCCAAGTGGACTGAAGCTCGGCTCAGAAATTGTTTCTAGATTGTCCTCCGATGGCCATCTCAGTCCCAGATGGCAATCCGGTGGAAAATCTTTTGTGGCACTTAAAGAACCCAGGGGCTGTAGGAAGACCAAAGGTCATTAGTGATCTGGAAACATTTGCAAATGAGCAATTGACTAAAAATCTAAAAATGAAGCAACACAAGCTTAGAGAAAAAACTTTTACTGGAGAAGTTTTTCTTCAGTTGTTATTAATGTTAGACATGTAGGGGGTGGAATAATTCTGTTTACGAGAATTTGAGAAAAAGACAAAAATCATCCATTTAGTAAGCTCTATATTATATTCTATGATAAACTGCTCGCAAATATGCATCATTAAACGTCCCTCTAGAGTTTTAAATAACTCACATAGCTGTTTGGAAAGTTTATAGTCTGTTATTTTTAATCAGTTCATTGTTTCAAAATTACTAAAGCACCTCATAAAGGATGTCGTCAAGTTATATTAAAAGGACTAACCTGTATATTTAGTTTTAATGTAGGCACTGACAAAGGCTTTGATTGATTGATTGCAGCTTGTCTACACATCCAAGATTTTTTCATGTATTTTTTGTAACTACCAAGGTCTAAAGTTACATGTAAAATGGCTCATTTTACTTTGTTTTCATTATCAACATGACCGAGTAGTTTTTACAGTTTTCTGGAAAAAAAAAAATTCACATATAGGTGATGCTGTCTTAAGTAATTTTTTTTTTTTATCAACAGTTGCTAAAAATAGTATGGCTGGTGGTGAGTATACAAAATGTACTTTTTAAATTGAATGTATTAATGTAATTTTAATGTTCTTTATTTTAAATTTTCTGAACTTCTGTCCAAATCATTAGTAACAACTTTTCTCATTCTGTAACATGTGTTATCTATAATTTACTGAATAAATATTGCATTTACAGTTTCTTTAAAGGTTTTAGTTTAGCTACACACAGCCCTCCTTTTAAAATAGAATTGTGATCTGTTTTCGTTTTTCATGGCATAATTACTGGTTACATAATAAAGCTTATCTTATCTTATCTTATCTTGGCACACTTCAAACTAATCAGACTTATGAAAACTTGTGAAATCATTTCTGTCATTATGAAGAACATAGATACTCTACATTATACAGTAGTAAATATCACTTTTCTGAGTTTTTTGAAAGGTACCCACAGTACCTGGTCTCCACAGCTTAATTACTAGATTTATGACACGAGTTTTAATTTTTTAATTATTCTTTTCTGGACATGATTAAACTGTTGTGCAGTGCTGCAAATACTCCTGTGTAAGAGAAGCACGGCTGACAAATGCTGCTCTCGGTAGCTGCCGGGATTCGGGACAATTCTTCTGCCGTTACATATTTCTTCAAAACTGTGTCTTGTAAAATGTATGACTCTCTTTAGACAATTGGGAGTTTTATCTATTAAAATTCATAGAAAATCTGAATTTACACAGACACTGAATATACTGAGAATGTCTCTAGGGAGAAATCTTTGCACTTAGCCTACTTTATGCAGAAGAAAAGAAAACTAGTTAAACATTAAAAATCCATTAATGTCTTTTGAGTCAATTTATAAAGGGAAAATGGTGTCCATGTCATTACAAGGTGTTATATGAGGTAAACTAAAAATCATTTGGGGCATGTCGCTCTTGCCCAACCTGTACCTGTATTGAACATAGAAACTATTCAGCATCATATCAGCTGGCAGTTAATTAGTTTCCGTGCATCAAAACGGTGTGCTAACTTGCTTTAGTGTGTCTACAGCTGTGATCTCCAAGCTGCTATGGAACCCCCCCCCCCAGCTCTATTTGTCTTTCTATGCCAAACTTAATCAGTATCATATCTGTTCTCAATGCCTACTGTGTTCTGTGGTGGGGTTTGTTCACCTTGCATCAGGCTCTCATGTTATGCACATGGAAGATCATGGATCTGATCTTTATCATACCTTACCCTTTACATATTATTAAAAGAAAGAATACGAAGAAGCCACAGATGGACACACAAACGACCAACAAATTATTAACCTATGACACAACAGAAAACATTTTTGGGTGTAGAATAGTTAAATTTCATTGGTGGTACCAATAGTGTTGAGACGTTATTGCAACAAAGTGAATGCCCTCCAAAGAAAAAAAAAAGCTTAATAAAAATGCATGAAAATAAATCATTAATGGAACTGCAATTGCGGAGTTACCAATTACTGCACAAAGGAAGGTCATTTCCTCCACAAATGATGAAAGGGTTTTTATTTAACACAGTTTGTGAAAATTAAAATCCCACTTTGACCAGTGAAACCTAAAATTAGGCCACACATTTTGTTCTGAATGGATCTGCAGTCAAAACTAAACGATGAACCAAATGACTGCTGTTAACCACACTTCAATCAGAACCAAGTAAAGCCGCCAAATTAAACAAATGAACTTATTTTCCTCGCCCTCTGCCGAGATAAGTTATGAAGTTTTTACTGTTTTCACATTTCTACTCACATTCATTACCATCAAAGCTCAGCAGAACACAGTCCATTACATCCTGTTCTGTGTCTGAGTGTCTGCATGGATGTGTGTGCTCATAGGAGAGGGAGAGATGGGGGTAATGGCCCTTGCTAATGCACTACTTGTTTGTGACTGTGTGTATTATTCACTGCTCATGCTTGACTGCTGCTGTTGCCAGCCCAGCAGCAAATGCACACACCACTGTACAAACACTCACACCCACTCATCAGCAAAACTTTGGAAATGCTCATATAGTTATTGATAAGGTTCATTAAACATAAGGAGGAAGGAGGAACAAAACAGACAGCAACAAGGAATTCTAAGGACCGACAATTCTTTACTCTTACTGACAAATGTCTATTTTCCTTGCCCAGCGTGATCTGGTGAGCTCATTTGATCTGAAGATCATCTGTAGTTATTACTCATCTGGCTCATAAAAGTCTGATGGTACTGGTACATGTCACTATCAGTCATCCAGTGGTTTCCAAGACATTTCACTAAAAGCAAAAAATGGAAAGCGCTATTTCAGTCACAGGGAACAGACCAACCCTTCTCACTCATCAAATATGGAGGAATGGTCAGGACTTGTAGACGCCACGTTCTAGTGCACAAGGTACGCATTTAGTATATTTCTCCACCGACACGGAAAAAGTCAAGAAAGTTCTTACAGATGACGGAGATTTGCCTTCCAAAGTGTGGTTAATGTTGTATTTTGTTTTTCCCAAAAGCTACCCTTGAGCCTTCTCTTCCTAAATGTAATAATGACGGAAAAGGAAACTGTCACAAAGTCATAATTTAAACTTCTCTCTTCAGCTAAAGGGGTAGCCCTTTGTCTTTGTTGTCTGAGTTTATAGTGACAAGCTGGAAATTAAATTCCTGCAAAGTGTATCTGAGTTAACCAGTAAACAATCATTTGAAATTGCACTTGCATTAGCTAATAGTCCATCGTAGCAGGCAGTAGTATCGTGGATTGGTGAAATGCATTCACTTAATTATTGTGAAAAGAAGATATACTAGTATTTGGCAAAAAGTGGTCCACTAATAATTAAATTTAACGCTCATTTAATATTTGTTGGAGGCGAGGGGATGAAAGCGGATGTAGTCCTCTTAAGCTCTCTATCAGACTGAATCTACAGGGACTGTTTACATGCTCAGCTATGTTCACTTTTTCTTTCTTTTTTTTATCCACTATGTTCCTAAGTGATTAGCCCAGATTTCTTGGAAACTCGCTGCATTACAGAAACAGAAGTTGCTCTGACTATCTTTTCAGTGGTTCTTGGCATGAAAACAGCAAGAGCTTAAAGATTATGATGAGCAACATTTGGAAAAGAACATTATTTGTTTGTTACTGGTCCAAATTTCTGGAGGACGGGCCTCATTTACTGTATATTAGAAAATCCGTGTGAATTGTTTTGTAAATTGCAGCGCAACAGACGGTGTTTACTCTTAGCAAATTACTCAAACAAAGCACAGACAGAAATCCCCTTAAATACATTATATCCCAGGTAATATTTATCTCCAGCGACCATGCCTCAGTCTCACCAAAGCAAAAATCCAACATCTTTTTCTCTGCTGCCAGTATCTATGACCGGGTTTGCCCAGGTGCAACATCTTTAGTTGAACACCTAATGATTCTAGATTAGCTTGTCTTACTTTACTTGCATGGATAAGGATAATTTACTACTAATGGCTTTCTATGAGATCTACACAAGATGTGATCAATATGTAAATAAAAGAGTACCCACTTAAACTTGTTGTGTAATCTGAAAGGAGCCTAAAAGCGTATGCACAGTTGTTTTCTCCCACGGTCGCCTAAACAGTAGCATAGGCTAAGATGGAAGATTTCAAAAGTGTCAGATGTTTCACATTGGAGGCAATTTCATGTCTCTCTATGTTTGAGCCATCATGCTATGTCCTGTCATTTATGTACTTTAAATATTAAGAGCGCAACAAAAGAGTCAGCGCTCCTAGGGTGAACAAAAACTGACCAGTGGAATAAATTAAATATAATGAAGGGACCTTGAACACTGAGCTGTGGGCCAAAAAAGTGATTTGTAAAGCTCAACGCTGACAATTCTCCTTTATATTACTCCAGGTAAGATGTGACCTTCCAGTAGTGACAACATTTGTTACACGCCAGACAATCTCTCTAGGGCTGATGTGGTAATGTGTCGGCCTGGCTTACGTGAGGCCTATAATGGGATGTGGCGATATGATGATGTAAAAACACACAATCAAGCCCGGATTCTTTTTCTTTTAAATTTAAGTAACTTTTCCATAAGTTGTTATTAAAAATATGAATATAGTGACTATAGATAGCAATCAAAGAGAAAACAAGCTTTTTTCTGGTCAGCTGAACAACATCAAACATGTTTGGTCTCTGAATTGTTGACCAGAAGCCCATCTCCAAGAATTAGAGATGGTTCTCAACATGAGGCTTTCCTTATTTTTCTACAGAAGTTGATGTTTTCTCCCAAAAGTGTAAAGTAGTAATACTTAAAATGCAGCAAGTGCACTGAAATCCTCACAAAGCTTCACAGGGATCCAAAAGACCCCAAAAGATTTCACATTTCTTATCAACACAATATGCTTAAGATAGAGTGACATTTTTCTTTCTGAAGTTTCCTGTACTGTGTTATGTAAATGTATTTGAACAATGGAGTATAACTGCCTTAACAATGCAGATTTGATAAAAAAAAAAAAACACTAAAAATATACAGTTTGCCTGGTATGGTTTAAGATGGGATAAAGGGACCCACAGTTGTTGTCAAATTATGATCTCTGAGTTCATTCTCCACAGTTCTTCTGTCAGCCCCTGAAGAGGTTACCATGGAGACAGTAGAAAGTGTCTATATGTGTGTGTGTGTGTGTGTGTGTGTGTGTGTGTGTGTGTGTATGCTTGTTGGAAGGGATGGGAGGGGGATCCTAACACTGAGCTGTACTTGGTAATTGGCAGATTATCAGAAGACAGAGGTTACTGTAGCCCTGGAGAAGGTTCACAGCTCCAACTTTATAAACAACACACCCTCAAATTGCTATCCCTATCCAGAGGAGCGGGTGGGTTGGAGGACCACAAATGGGAAAAATAGCCACAAAACCAAGCACTAAATAGTGTGAGGAGAAAATAGCTGGTGGCAGCCTCTCACCCATCCTCCCATAATAGCTTGACTGGAAGGGGGTGGCAGATTGCTCAGGGGACAGATCCCAACAGCCAGCAGGGACAGTGACAGTGTGAGGAAGACGGAGCCCTCAGAAAGCTGCGCTGTGACAGACTGAGGAAAGAATTCTGTTTTCCAAAGCTACTTCTTGGAAGGGGGATGAGCGCCATGGAAGGTCAGAGTCAAAAACAAATATGGACACCAATCTGTTGTTGTTTGAGTCCATTTTAGAGATAGGTTTTCTTTTATCAGTTGTCTGAAGGTAGATTTCAGTACACATTGCTCTATATAAACAGGCCAAAAGATAAAACTGTGCTGGTAATAATTGACTTTGTCTGGGTCACAGTTGTTCCAGTGCATCCTGTAGATCTTCTGTTCAAATTAGGATCTGTGTGAGTTTGCAGAATAGTTCAAAACAATTGACTTACTGTTGTATTCTTGAAGGTGTTAAAAGAGTTTTTTGTGGTTTTTGTGGAATGGGGAGGTCATTACCATCACGGAGAGCCATGGCCATGGTGAGTGTGTTTAGAACATTGTGTAGTGGTAGCATCCACATAAATGCCAGGACCCAAGGTTTCCAAGATTGATATTGCACTGTAACGAAATTATTGCTGTTATTCACTTCACCTCCAAGACAAAGTTCTTTAATGTTGCATTTGTGTATCTATGTATCAATATCAATATTTCTTATGCTAGTGGTAACAAATACAGGACGGGAAGAAGAGGATTCCAAGCCAGCAAGCTGAAGTCTAAATAATGTAGGTTTTAATTAGTAAATAACATTTAGATGAAACATTTTTTATGATTTAAACAAGTTCATTGAACATGTTTGATAGATCTGAAGTACAAACACTTCTCGTTTTATCAATGGAATCCTTTGCTTTTAATTCGAAAACTCATGTAACGTTTTAGCTAATATCAACATAAAGAATAGAGCAACACATGAGCTTCTTGAATAAATGCATCAAAATTACAATTTTTTTTTTGCATCTGATCTTAAACCAACAGGCCACACTGAAGAAAAGTTCTGCTGTTTTGAAGATGTGAGGCTTAATATTCCAATACAAAGATTAAAAAGACCATTATGATACCTGGATCTTTCAAATGTTCTGTGGAAACACTTGTAAAATGATCCCAGATGAACATAAACACCCACACAACCCATACCAAATGACTTATCCATATGGAGCCAAGTTTGATGTATTGAAGCCAAGAAACAGTGGCGAATAAATGGCCGTACCAAACGGGTGCTGTGGAAATGTAAACGGCACCTTTGATTCAACTGGACACAGATTACACACTGATGTTAATGTGCGATGCTCTCATGTTCATCTGCTTCTGTTAGTTAATAGCTTAAACACACAGCAGAGTTTTAATTCTTGAATATTTCTATGACGTGGGTTATTCTCAAGTTGACCTGGAAGTTTTTATATTGCCGAGGAAAAAAAGAAATAAAAAAACTATTAGTAGTGATAACATTATCCAAGAACTCATTGTCATCATCCAAAGAACTGCAGCTAGATTTGCTTAACAACAGCTTAACAATAAGTACTGTGCATGTAACGACCAGCCTTCCAACCTGTTAAATGGACCAGCATTTCCCAATGATGCGTTTCGTCAAATGTGTACTTTGTCCTCTTTGGCCAACTAATATTTTTGGTCTTATCTCTGCACACTTACCCCCATGCCTCTGCAAACTATAAAGAATAAACAGACACAGGTACAGGCAGCACACACACACACACACACACACACACGCACAGACAAACACACACACACAGTGTTCAAATTCATAATCACAAGAGTAGACAATCAGCATAAAAAGGAGATTATGTGCAGTGCTGAGAGTGGGTGGGAGTCACACTCACATGCAGATGGCATCATTTTCTGTCCATTGCAGCAGTTGCTTTGAAATGGCTAACAGAGGGGGGGTTAGGCTGATTCACTCCCCGTTCAAAGGGAACGGTTGTCGGCTGTGTGCCCCAAGGCCAGCAGCATATCTCATAGCAGGATAATGAGACTTTAAAATCCAAACTCTTATTAATTTACTATTAACATCAAAAGTGTGGAGATGTTAGTATCACACTATCACTCAGAAGGGAGGGAGTGGGTAGGTCTGTAGATACTGAGATGGTTTGTTTGGATTTCAAGGTTTTAAAGAGGCAACAGATAAAGCTGAGTTCATTGAAGGGTGCAAATGAATGTTTGCTCTGGTCCGTTGAGAGGCGACGGAGAGAGAAAATGTACAAGGATATTTTTGTGATGAAAAACAGAAATAACTCAGCATAATTAAAAAATATATATATCTTTTTTCCTTTCTAAAAAAATCAATTTTGGTGATTCTGATTAAAATACTTCAACAGTCAGAGAAAAGAGAAAAGAGAATGTGTCTCGCTTTAGGTGAGGCTCTTTTACATCAGTTGATCAGTTTCATCAATCTTTTGATTGTTATTCTGACCAATCAATAGCCAAAATACAGCAGTGTCATAGCAGTTGCATATCAGCAGACATGAACATCCGAGCTGTCCAGGCCACAAACACATTAGGACTGTGAAGCAGCATGCTGCAGGGTTAACCTTGGGACTGGTTCTTCTATATGCAGAAGATGGATACATGGACTCCATGATAATGCGTGTACAAGTAAGAAGCTGCATATCTAATGATTTGTCTGATGATATGGGCATTTTTAGACAATGTCACATAATGTATGCACAAGCTAATATGCCGACACGTAAGTCTGGTGTGTGCACCGAACTTGTCGAGTGTCAGAGTACCTACCTGTTACGCGACATTTCACAAACTGATGCACAGTTGTATGTGTAGGGTAAGGGACTCCAGAAACATTACAATCACTGACTGACCCTGCACTAAGTTCAGTTAGGTTTTATTCAAAGTTACGGAACCACTGACATTGTAGCCTCTATGTAATTGTGTTATATTGTGGAATCTGTTTGAAATGTTTTGTTTTTAATTTTGTATGTATTTATTTTATTGGCTATTTTATTGGCCTTGTGTGTGTCTTTAATAAAGTGAGTAAGTGAGTAACTTAAAGGTCATAACTGAGACGAGGCTATAGTAATTTAACTGTTATATTTTTATTATTATCATTTTTAACCACCGTAGGCGATTCGTGGGTTAAAACCCAGACAGAGTCCTTTTGTGTGCAGTTTGCAGTTTCCCGGCTCTCATGTTGGTTTTCTCTAAGGATACGTTCACACTGCAGGTCTTAATGCTCAATTCCGATTTTTTGATCAAATCTGATTTTTTCTGTGTGGTTGTTCGCACTACAAATAAAATGTGACAGCAGACGCGCTCTAGTGTGAACGTTCACGGCCCTCAAAGCGGCCTGCATGCGCAAAAGAAGACGTTACACACAATGCGTTCTGTTTACGATAGTGAAAATGGCGAACACAGCCCGGTTTCGATGCGACCCTAAAAGTTTAGCTTGAATAGAATTGTCTCCCCGTGTGCTAATCAAGACCAAAACTTCAGTTTCTGTCCATTGACTCGCTCCAACTCCAGTTTCCGCCACCATGCTTTCTTGTTTGTCTTCTCCGGCGCTAATAATCGGCGTCTGTCTTGTGTGAGTGACGTAAAAGATGCGACACGACCGTTCAAACAGCAGTCGCTTTCTAAAACATCGGATATGTATCGGATTCAGTACCACATACGAAAATGACCCAGATCGGAATTGAAAATATCGGATTTGTGCTGTTCACACTGTCATACCATGATCGGATATGGGTCGCATAGGGTCAAAAAAAATCGGATTTGATGCGCTTTCGCCTGCAGTGTGAACGTAGCCTAAGTTTGCCAAAGAAAACCAATGCAATATAAAAACATGCCATTTAAAAAACATGCTACATTAATGATTCCTGTATTTTGCCCAGGACGTTTTCAGAACAACAAGACAAATTTAATTAAATTTAAAAATAATACCCTTAAGCGGGTCCATTTTATGGGTTTTTTTCACAAGAGAGCTGAGAAGGTGACTGGTGTGAAATAACTGCATGCCATGC
>VUQR01017324.1:0-40397 GCA_015108515.1 Hemichromis elongatus
ATTTTTTTAAATATTTTTTTTTAATTTTTTTTTTTTTTTTTTTTTTTAAATCATTAGTATACAATATTTGAACACTAATGCACAAACATGGTCATTTCTGTGTCTGAGGTCTCAAGGATCTAAAACCCCCCCCCAAAAGTTTACTGCAGGTGGGGAGGTCAGATTTCTGCCAGTGGGTAGTGTTTTTTTTCCTAATATTTAAAAAACACATTCAGTGAGATGTTTGAACCCAGGCTTTTTAAATGCTACAGTATTGATTCCTCTAAACACAGCCTAAACTAATTTCTTCATTCTGTTGGCGCTTTGCACACCGATCCCACTGGACAACACTCGGGGAGCCCGAGAAGTAGCATCGCTCGGTATTTACCTAAAGTTTCACATTTGATGCAATTAGTAAAAGGACACATTTGTTACTATGCAGCCTCTTGTATCAACATTTGAATTTGTGACAGTGGGCCTCATGCAAGAACCACTTGCTTAAAGCAGATCTTTTCCACCATAATCTAAGATCGGCAGGTGCATGCACATTTTTTCCCACACTTGTACAGCTGCATAATGACTGCAGTTGAAGGAACAGAAACTCAGCTGCCAGTTTATGATTATACACACTTAACTAAATCTAATGCTCTATAATATGACATCCTGCAATAAATCCTACCTTCATGAAGGTTGTAATTTCTGATTAAGAAGTTCCATAAAAAGGTGGTGATTCAGTGGAAATGTTATGCACTACAGTGACAGGCGTTTATTATTTTGCCCCAGTCAGATCACCAAAAGGGGATTAAATAGTAGAAACTCATTGTGAAAGCTGGATTTATTGCACGATTTTTAGTTTTAGCTATGCCTAGCAAAACAAACCTGCTGCCGAGCATCAGGTATTCATGCAAGAAAGGCCTAAGTATTTCTTCGTAGAAGCTAACAGCACACATCATGGGTGCTGTTACAGGCGAGGGATCACACCAACGCCAAATGCCTCATTTGTTCTTGGATTTCAAACTGGAACCACTGTGCCAGCCTGCTCTAAAACTCTCTTTTATATCACAGGAAAACTGTGTGATCCAGTAATCCAAATTTTTTTTGAAAATATTTAAAAGTAGGATAAGAACTCTGCAGCTGCAGTTTAGATCAACAACAACCAATTTAAATATCTTCCGCGTGCCTTCCCTGGCGTCATACTGGATGTCAACTTTGCATAAAAATAGATTAGAACTCATTTTTATGCAAAAGAACAGAGGGTGGGTTTAAACATGTACATTACTACTAAAATAACAGCAAATAACTGTCTACATATACAATAAACAGGAGGGAAACAAGGTATGTGAGGACAGGAATTATTAACTGCATATCAAAAACCTCCTGTTATCCCACAGTTTTTTGGACTGCTAGTACTAGACGACACCCAATATCCAACATCAGGAGCTTAAATTTCTCTTCATTTTTTAAATGTGCAGATTGTGATTTTGTAAAGGACTCTTGGATTGGAATAAGATGGCCTGTATAAGCATGTCAAACAAGTTCTTGCATGAGGCCCACTGTATGATCTTCATCTTGCGACTGTCTGGGTTAACACTAATTTCCACACAGTGACTCAGCCTGTGCCTTCACACACAAGCACCTCAGGAGAATATACTGACATAGTGATAATGCCCACAGGCATCATAATGGCACTTTGATCGCTGCCTACACACACACACACACACACACACACGTGCACACAAATGCTACGTTTTGTTTACATAATCTGATCGTTTGAAGTATTTCCTTCACCTATCAGATTTAGTTTGCTCTTTAAATGCAATAAAGAGCCCCTGATGACTCATCAGGCCAGTAAAGTGACCTTTTTAGTAGGGAGCCCTTTTCTTGAACTTTAGAAATGATGATCTAGCTGAGGGCTTTAAAAGCCGCATTTGAGCACACAGCTGGACTGTGTGGACCTTATACCAATACTCAATTTAAATGACCAGTTTTCACAGGTCAGTTTTGAGGTGCTTGTCTGTGCATGTGTGTCAGTGTGTGGATCGGGTCCTGCTTAGATCTTCACGTGCATTTGCCGAAGGGTCCGCCGTGCTGCTGATTCTTCCACCGTCACACGCCTTACACTGCGATAAATCCTTTTGGCAGGGTTCCATGGTGACAGCCACTCCCACGCCACTCCGCCCTGAAGTCATGTGGGTCACCTCTGACCAAGTGTCCTGCTCTGGGTCGTAACACTCCACGCTGTCGAGGAAAGTGCTGCCATCGTAACCTCCTGTAAGCATAGCACAGAGATCTGAGCCATGGATAACAAACACTAGGTGGAACGAAAAAATAGGAGTTCGTTATGTGTGTATCTGTGACTCATAAAAACTTAAATATTTATATTTTTATAGTCACAAAAACTGAAAAAAAGGTTAATCATGCCTTGAAAAATGCATCTAAACACTTACAAAAGTTACTCTACAAAGAGTTTTAATATACAGCCACACAAAAAAGAAAGCCATGTTTCTAATTTTTACTTCCTAGGTAAACACCACCACACATGACACATTACGCACTGTGTCATTTTTTTTTAGCACAAACTGAAATGCAGCGGTAGTGTGTGAAAACATAAGTACAACCTCACTGCTTGCATAAGAAATAAAAGTGTCGATAGCGGCCAGATGCTGATAAATAACTGATTGATTAACTGATCTGCAAGTGTGATTAGTTCAACTTGCAAAGATGCGATTAAACAAACCACAAGACAACCGTCCATGGTGGTGAAGGAGTGATCACATGGGCTTGTTTTACAGCCACACGACCAAAGTATTGTTTACCAAAGTATTCTAAAGTCAAGTGCAAGGCCAGCTGCCTGACAGCTGACGTTTGGCCAAAATTAGGTCATGCAACACGCCAATGATCGCAAGAACAGTAGTAAAGCCACAACAGAAAGGCTGAAAAAGTGAAGAATGAAGGTGTTGCAATAACCCAAAGTCCAAACCTCAACCCGAATGAAATGCTGTGGTGTGGTACTTGTGACCTAAATGAGTACTGGCTCACACCCAACGATTGTAAATGTGGGAGGGGAACTAAATATTTGCATTGATATCGGTAGAACAATTAGAACATATTTTCTAAATCAAATCGTTGCTTTTCTCTTAACGGGCTTTTACGAGCTACATTACTCACCCAACACATAGATGCGCCCATGCAGCGCAGTGACTCCCAGAGCACTGCGTCTGTGCCTCATGGAGGCAGCAAAGCTCCACGTATCCGTTTCTACATCATAACGCTCCACCGTGTTCAGCTGGTTGGTGCCGTCGTATCCGCCCATCACAAAGATCTGATTGCCAAGAGCGCACACGCCTAAAAGGAAGGGAAAACACACACACCCTTTTTTTTTTTTGTGTTTTATGATTAAGTAAAATTAGATCATTACCTCTGCCAATGAGATTGTGTTTGTTGCAGCATTAGTATGAGGGGTGTAGAATGTTACCAATCCATTAAAATTTGGCTTACATCTTAAAGGTCAACTTAATGATCGAAAAAACAAAAGCCTTATAACTTAGAAACTATGGCTCTTACAAGTGTGGTGTGTCAACATATATGAAGTACTAGTAGAAACATTTAAATTATCATGTCAAGTTTGACCTCTCCAAAGGTCAACACACAGATCTGGAGGTCTTGGATCTATTTTAAAACATTTAATCATATAAGGTATGATACATAGAGACTGAAAAGGTCAAATTTTCTTTGGACTTTTGACCTCTTCTTCAAGGTCAAATAAGGTGAAACTTTCATAAAATATATATTTTTATTCTGTGCTTAGAATTGCATCCTTTGTTTTTATTGCAAACATTTAGCAAAGTAAATATTTGTCTACCCTTATTTATTGTACTGCACTACAAACTTCCTAAAGTAATTTTTTTAAACGAGTAAAAAACTAATAAAATACAGAAAAAAAACTGAATGTGTACAAAATGAAATACTAATCCCTTAAAAAGTACATAGTGCTCAGACGGTGAGCTGCTTGGGTGGGGTGTGTGCTCTGAGTGCTTCTCATTTATTGGTTATATGCAAAGACTGACAACATAACAGATTTTGCCCACTTTAGCAAAGCCAAAATATCTCATGGATACCTTTATCCTACACACACAGTTTAAAAGATGGATGCTGCCAGAGCAATTACAGTCATTGGTTTGGGAAGTACAGTTATGAAACCTCAACCTGAGCGTTTTCATTGTCTCCATCGTGATGTTTTGAAAACAGAAGTGAGGAGTGAGTTGTGGATCTCTGTATGTGCCTGACCTGAAACTAGCGACTGAGCCCTAATAAATCATGAGGAAAGTTCACTGAGATAGGTCGCTATCGGCCATTTTCGCATAGATTTCAAATGAAAGTCTTCTTACATAGGAGGAGGCAGGATATTGAAATTTGACAGACCCACGCAATCACTGAATTTCCCACAGGAATTAAGGAAAAACATTTGATTGTTAAATGTGACACTGGCTGATACCAAAGTACCGATAAGCACCTTGACAAACGGCACTGCTACTGGTACTTGTGCAAAGTTAAAATTTACAAATTTTTAACCTCCCCCTCATAAGGAAGCTGCTGCTGGAGCGATAACCTTTAACATTGCTGTTTGTTTAAATCCAGTTCTCTCTGGTCACAGTTGACAGGGCAGACTGTTCAAAACTGTGGACAGAGAGATACCAGTGCTGACGTTGTCGGACCTGTTACCGGTCGTTAACCCCAGATGTGCGTTACAAAACACCTTCATAAGTTATTGCAGATGTTTAAAAAAGCAAAACAAAACTGAGTTTACTGATTTGACAAAAGGGGCCATTTCTGTTTATTTTACACCAAAGTATAGAAAGTAATAAACAACAACACATCAAGAATTTCTGTTAGCAAAAAGAAGGTCTTCAGGGGCAGGAAGTCTTGTATGTATCTTTACAAATCACAGGTGGGAATTGATTGTTTTTTCAAAAACACTTTTCATCATTAGGAAGCAGCTTTACAATTCCTTCTTACCAGCTCCGGAGCGGACAGTGTTCATGGGGGCCATAGTTTTCCACTCATCCCTCTCAGGGTTGTAGCACTCACAGGAGCTGAGCCGGTTGGCCCCGTCAAACCCCCCAACAGCGTAGAGCAGCCGGTTGATGACCGCCACACCCACACCGATACGCCGTGTTAACATCGCCGCTACCAGCTGCCACTGATCCTTTTCTGGATCATACCTGTGGAGAACCAACACAGACTGAGAAGACTACATCGTTTGATAAGAATGTAATTATCGTTTTATTTCTAAACTTTATCTCCCAATTTATCTTTGCCAACCAGTAAGATCAGTCAGTTTACTCATCGGGTTTCGACATCACAAATGCAACCAACTCTTGTAACACCGATGCTACTGCTACTAGTGTGCACCACAGATTCATTAGTTTCATTCTTCAGTACCTGTGGTTAGTCATTGTGCTACAGTGCGTCATATGTGCTTTCGGATGTTACATGATGATTCAGACCAGCTGGACATGTTCCTCTTTCCACAACACTGTGGGCAACCTGTGTAATATCTTCTATTTCAGGAACAAAGACAACTTTTGGGTAAAGTTTTTGCCTTGAACTAAAATGAAAGTAATCACCGTGTTAAATGACTAGGAGTGAAAAATCTGGGACAGGTTTATGTCAAGGTTAGTCAGAGCAAGGCCGATACAGCACATCTGATATTTCGTTAATTCCAGTATTTTATTATTTATGAAAATGTATGCTGTTCATTCACTATTCAGATCCAATACCAGGAAGCACCTAAACAAAGCTGCTGTTTCACAGGTGTGGATTAAAAGCCGTATCTGTGTAGGATTATCTGAAGATTTTAAGCAATCTAAGAAAGAATGAGCATCAGTTCTTCTTGATGTGGTCATGTAACAATGTTAGCACAACGGTTTTGTTTCAGGCTTAGATTTAGAGAGAAAACAAAAGGCATCGTGTTACTCTTTTCAATTGTTACTAAGTTTAATATTACAAATATATTTCCCTGTAGACACAACAGTTTTGTGTAATCTAAAAATAAATTACAGGAAGTAAAATGTTTTTCAGAAGTTACCCAATTACTTCTCTTGACAGACAACCATAAGCCCTTCATATAAATGACCTGTGCTGACCGCAACTGTTCAACCAGTACAAGACTGCTGGTTTTCTTTCTACATTCAAACACACATAATTGATAAAAGAAAAATTCAGAATTGGTCTGTGTGATTAAAGAAATTCCATCTTCCATTATTACGGGCGACCGTGGTTCAGGGGGAAGGTTGCCGGTTCGATCCCCCAGCTCTCTGTCCTGGGGGATCCCCTCTGGCCAACACCTGGCCGATGGCGCGATATGGCAGCCTCGCTTCTGTCAGTCTGCCCCAGGCAGCTGTGGCTACAACTGTAGCTTGCCTCCACCAGTGTGTGTATGTGAGAGTGAATGAATAGTGGAATTGTAAAGCGCTTTGGGTGCTTTGAAAAGCGCTCTATAAATGCAATCCATTATCATTATTATTATTAGCCAACTTCACTTACCTTTCCACACTATTATGATGAATGCACCCATGTGATCCACCAACTGCATATACCATGCCATCGATGACTCCGACTCCGATTCGGTTCCTGGGCACGCTCATTGGTGCACACGGCAGCCAGCAGTTGTTCATAGGATTGTAGCAGTCTAAAGCATTTGAGTCCATGTTGCCATCAGGTGCATTGTTTCTTCCACCAACAGCATAGAAAAGCCCGCTGATCACACAGGCGGCCAGGCCACTTCGGGGTACCTGCAGGTCGGCAAGCCTTAGCCAGGTTCCCGTGCAGGGGTTGTAAGCCTCCAGGTAGCTGAGCGACTGACGGAAATAACCCCCTGCTGTGTAGATGAGCTGCGGCACCTTGGGAGTTCTGCAAGGAATCACTTTGGTGGGTTTGTGGAGTGTGAGGTCCTGGAAGATCTGAGCCAGGTAGTCTTTACACTGTGGGTCCCAGTCCAGAGACTGAAGCTGGGTCTGCAGGAAGTTGGGGGTGAGGGAATGGCAGCGGACAGCCTGGAGTAAGGCTTGGACGTACGGTCGCCGGTTCTCCCGGTCGTAGCGCACCCAGGCCACACATGCCTGGAAGACTTCAGACTCACAGCGCACATTGAGCTCGTCGCGGCTGATCAGGTTGACCAGCTGGCAGTGGGACAAGTTGAAGAATTCCTCTTGGGTTGCTACCTGGAAAGCAGGAGTAGAAATTTAAATTAACTTTTTATGATACAAATGTTGTTAAAGAATGAAACCATCTGGTCTTAAGTAATTACAGCAACTGGAAAGATTTTCCAAACAACTGATTAATATATCTAGGCTAAAAGTTTCCGGACAACTAATGACACCTGCCGAAGTCCAAAATCCAGACACTTATGGTTAAGTATTACCTCAACCAGCAGCAATCTAGTTCACATCTAGTTTTCTGATCTAAAGTCACTGCTGGATCAATTAAACTGTGCACAGTCTTTCTTCCAAATACAAACAGATTCATTTTAAATTACAGATCAATCATGTAAATTTGTATCAGTTAGTTTGTTTTTTTTGCTCTTTTTGATCAAATATAACATAACAGTGAAGACAAATCCAACTCTTGCAACAAATAAGCTCTTTCTAACTAAGGAAAGCTGGTTTCCTACCCTGACAGTCATAATATATTTAAAGCCAAATCTCTCGTGGGCAGGCATGCTTTGAATATTACACCATTTATAGGTTTAACTTCACGGAAATACTGCCCACTGACAGATATGTGACACGTCTTTGTCATAAGCTGGACCTGCCCTTGATCTTATCTCTTTATGAGGGACAAATATTAACCGTCCTTTCATTTCTTGTACTGCATTGTACCATCATCTTTTGCAGTCAGGTATGCTTAAGTCGCAAGTAAACCCACATAGATACTCGCAAGTCATCGTGACTCACAGCTTGAATTCTCTTGGCCTTCGTGTGAAAAGACTGCAAGCTATGAGTCTGCCAGTGGACTCATAGCTTGATCTCACCAGAAGAAACCACAATGGAGCAAGTGAAACATTGTTTACTCAGACCTCAAAACACTTTACACACAGATTTCCTGCCCCAAAACCTTGAACAGGTTTGTAGCGTCAGCAACAATATCCCATGTTTAATTCTTGATTTCTAGGTTACAAAATCATTACTTAAGCTCTTCAAATTAGGAAAAAACAATTACAAGGAGTGGCTCCAACTTCATGTGCAGCCCAACAATGCAGTTCAGTCATTCTGATGAAAATGCTTTCATTTGAGATGCAATTTAAGCCTCACCTGGCTGAAGTTCATGTAGATGTATTCTCTGGCCTTCTGGTGGAGCTCTGTGCAACCAATCTGCTCTGCAAAGCTAGCAATGCCAATGGCGTTGCTGGGGTCAAGCTGCTGGACGAGGAAATCGCAGCAGGCCTTGACCACGCTGTCTATCTGGTACATGACAGCACCATTCATCACATGGATGACACACTTCTCACCCACAGAGATGCTGGCTGTGTAGGCAAACTCTATCAGTCTGTCCATAACCTGAAATGGCAAGAAGGACACAGTGTGAGAAGGAGAAAAGGGGTTGGATTGCAGTAGGTCAGTGCACAGATGAGAAAATTAAAGCGAGAGAAGCTGGAGAGAAAAATTATTTATTGCTATGCTAACTGAAAGGAATACAGATTGGCATCTCACAAGCTATCAGGTCATAGATATTATGTCGATGGCACTCTGAGGACTCAGTAAACATCGAAAGCAAGTAAAGGAAATCAAAATTAAACTGCTCAGCCACTGTGTATACCTGTTTAACAGAGAGAGAACTTACTTTTTAAAAAAAGGTGGAACTTCAGTCCTGAGTACCATAAAATAATATTTATGCACTTTTGCATATGACTCATAATTACTCTGAATAAATTATTTGCTCATGGAAAAAAAAAGATACAAAAAGAGAAATAGAATCCATGGGTACACAGATATTTCTGAACGTAAAGTAAAGGTATTGTAAAAATGTTTAAGGCACTTCAGATAAATAGACTAACAATCATAAAGTGCGATGTAGAAAATGTAGAATTCAAATATGCAGTCATATAGCAACAAGGAGGAGTCCTACAGAGCAACTAAGAAGGGAAAGCATTGTAGCAAACCCTTCAAGACGCTTAGAATAACCCACTTGGTTAATAACCAGTGTGATGGAAGGCTGATAATTATTTGGTTTTGACCTTTAACTGCAGTTGAACAAAGATAAGTGATAAAGAAAACAGTTGTGGCGTTATCAATACAGGTATGATCGTCTGAGACCGGTTTTAAAGTAATTCTGACTTTCTGTTTCACTTTAAAGCAGTGCAGAATTTTTCCAGGTTTAAAGAGAGGTGGAGCCATTTGTTTTGTTTTGTTTTTAAAATGCTGGAGAAGCCTAGTGTGGTATTCAGCTTGGTTTTAAAGTTACAATTCCCATACATACTGGTTGTAATAATGTGAGGCCGGTTTATGCTAAAAGATGAGTAACTCGATTCCCATTTGGTTATTCTGAAGTCAACAAATAAATGCAGTAATACAGCTTACATTTTAATGACTACAAATCAAACAAAACATTCAGGCAAGGATAAAACAGACTAACCCTGGGGTGAATTCCTTCGATGGGCACCAACTCCATGCCGCACTCCTTCAGGCCGTTGGTGAACATGGCTCTGAAGACCGGGGACGAGGAGGCCAACACCACCTTGTGAGCCACAAAGTCCACCGCCTCCAGGTCCTTGTAGCGCACACGCAGCGTGACGTCGCACAGCTGCCGCTCCAGGCGCAGCTCGTTCATGATGGCGAAGGCGGCCGACGTGTGGCTCTCGAGCGTGTAGCTGAAGACGCGGTGACCATTGCGCGTGGATGGAGTCACCAGCGCTTTGTATTCTGTCAAACACTCTGTCATTTCCTACCCTTTCTCCTCCTCTTTGGTTGTTTTCTCAAGAACAGTGGACAGTGTTATGGGGCATCCTTGCACCACATACAGGCATGGGTTAAAATAAAATAAGAATTTAATTTGAGGAATTTGGTAGACAGCTACAAAGAAAGCTCCCGGCTCTCCTGACTTTTCTATGAGTAAAAGTGTTATGTCTGGCTTACGAAGACATGGGGATTTCCTTGCTCTGTTCAGTACTTCAGTCCAGCCATTCAGCTCTTTAGGGCATTACTAGAGCGTTGAATGCGAGCTGCCACTCATGGCTGCATGTAATAATGTATGCTGCAGTTCCAACATAATTAAAATGCTTTGAATTAGGGTCCCTCTGGTTTTGCTTGAAGGTTAACTTTCCAAAGAAAGAGTTAGAGAATAGCAGACAAAGTAAGAACTGCTCCAGACTCAGATCAGTTGTTTGTGTTGGCAACAGTTGCTTTTCTTTCCACTTCTCTATGATTTCAGCAGAAACGTATTAATCATACACGGCTATAAAAAACAGTCAGTTTGCAGTATGTCTCTGCTATCTTGTCTTCTTATGAGGCTTCTAATCAGATATATTTTGACTGCTCAAAAAGTCTTCAAACAACTCAAGAGTTGTGCCAGATTCACAAACCATGCAGAGTAATCTTGCACGGTGATAATAATAATAAAAAAAGAAGTCAAATCTATTCCTTTGTGACAAAAAGTAATAATCAAAGCTGTCTTCAAAAGAGCTATTCAGAGTCTGATACTCTAGGTGAGGCAGTTGAGCCTTTAGGAATGAAGTGGTAGCGGTGTTTCGTTGTTTTCTCTGGAGAAGCCTTTCTTGAGGATGCCGACCTATGTGTTTGTTTATTTACTAAGAAGCAGTCGGTTCAGCTGACAGCTGGGGAGAGAAAGAGAGAGAGAGCATGTGTTTGTTTCATACTGATAAACTTTGCCTCGCCACTCGGTCTGCATATGTACATCAGTGCTGAAAATGCACCGCCTTGCGTAGCGAGTGATTCAGCACTGTTTTTTTTTTAAATCTATGAACTCGTACAACAAAACTTTACCAATGCAGTGACACATGATTCTCTAACCCCTAACCCCTATGCACTCCACTTACAGTCAAGGCTTTGTCTTTGTAACGATGACTATGCAGCTAACTAAAAACAAATACCATCTTCTGCTTTTATGAGTCTGAGTCTCTGGTACGGAGAACTCTAGTTCTCTCGAGTCAGTTGCTACTACTACTACTACTGCACTCCATGGATGCATGGGTCTAGTTTTGTTTTGTTTTTTAAAACCCCCAGTTCTGATATGATACAATTACCTCAGCTCAACATACAATAAGGTATGCGCTGGTACTGGAAACAGTATTTATTTAATACGCTGTATTTGAGCACCAAGAAATAGCCTGAAAATCCTTCACATGTGTACATCTTCATCAGGTTCGATCTAAATATTGCTTTACTGATTCTCTGTGCAATCCAAGACTATTTTAAAAAAAAAGGAAGTACTACATGGCTGTAAGGGCTTATCTAACAGGTGCTCTTCAGTAGGGCAGATGCAAACTCAGTATTAAAGAAGGGTTACAAAGGCAGTCTAGCTTCCTGATGAAGACTGGGTCAATTCGCAGTCCCGTAAGTCTGTGCCATCTTTCACAGTCATGATAGTTTCTCCTTATTCGGCATGTCTTCACACATAGGTAGTGTGCACAGCTAATAAAAGACAGGGTGAAGTGACTATTGATCGAGTTCACGTTAAAACTCCAAACACGCAAAGAAAAGCTGTTGGTGAGGAACTCAAGTGCCTGGAATCCCACCTATTACTTTCACTACTTTTAAAATTAAAACATGTCCACCTACAGAGCCTAACAATATAAGCAAAACAGCAAAAACAGGGGCAAAAATGTAAGTGAGTGTGCAAGTAGCAGCTAAGGAGTGCTGCTCATTTTGAAGGACAACGCTGTGACTTAAATTAGGCTTTATTTTAACAGGCCAGCATGACTAAGTGTGCTGTTGCTCTGCCCTGTTGCCAATCCACTGGGGGCTTGAACAGAGGGAACAGTTTGTTCAACCAGCAGCAGAATACAAGTACATCCATTTTAGCATCTTCCAGACATGTTTAAACCAAATTAGGCTAAGAAAACAAAAAAATCTTTTAATCAGAGTCAAGGGGTACTTTTATCGGAGTAATCCAGGAGGAGGAGAGGGCTCTGGCTCTGCAGGCTGGCTTACGAACAAATACTTCTACAGCAAATATGTGGGATCAGATCCACCATGTTGAACTGGTGAAGTTGAAAATTTAATGACTTTCCTTTTCATTCCAATCCCACTTCTTCTTTTCAGAATATGAACTGCCTTCAACAGTGAATACAATACAAGAAACATGTGGCTAAGGTCCGTTTGGAGCGCTCTGATCAGGAAGAGCCTGAATTACTCAGCAACAATGCTGCTGTGAGGGTTCAGTTATATAACAAAGCACCGGTAAGTTGTGTATACACACACAAAGACACACGCACACTGACCGTTACGTGAAGCACTGATATAAAGACACAATACAAAAGACCAGGTTATATGGCCTTGTAGCTTTCCAATCTGCAAGCAGGTTACCGTGTTCTTTGCAATCATTAAAGATTAAGTGGGAAAAAAACGAACTAAGTTTGGAAGTTATTTATTTTACCAACAGATGGGGACACGTCAGGGACCATGATGGAACTGTCATGAGGAAGTCAGCCAGTTAAGCTCGCTGTAATATGAAACACACTGTGATTCGCATTTACTGCTGTGCCCCCCCCTCCCCTCCAGGATTCTGGTTGAAATAGTTTCACAGGAGAACATATTGCTCAACTCACCCACTTTCTACAGTGGACAGAAACAACTCACTGACAAACAAGCCCTCCAAGTCCCGCGCTGTACCTGCTGCATTTCTTTGACATTTCATCAATAATACAAACACGTTTATGATGAATACGACAGGTATAACTGGGTCCAAGCTATTCTAAAGATAGTATCTGTTGTTAAATCAGTGGATGAATTGGCTGACAAACACTGTATATATCATGATAACATTAATTATTAAGACATTTTATAACCTTTGCATGTTGGAGATCCTGAAATTTTACATGCCATAAGCCAAATGACTCATAGCAAACATCTGCGGGGTTTTACTCCTCTAGCATGAGAAAACTTGTTCATTACAGGTTCTAGAAGTGCAATTAAACTGTCACCCGACGGTGACACTATACAAGGAAGTTTCAAGGAGTTGGCAGCAGTAAATCCCTATAAAATGACGAGCTCAAACAGAAACTGAAAATATCTACATCTTTAAAAGACGAACCGACGATTTGTGCTGATGCTGCTAAAAATCTTCCACTGCGACCCTAATCTTGACAAGAAAGTTGTCTCATCAACAGCCACAGTCATAAAGATGCACATTCACCCCTGACAGAGACCCTGCACCTCGGTTTGCGTGCCACCCTTCAGGCCTACAGGTCCTGGGCGTCTTACACCAACTGGAGGGACTCTTCAAGTTTAACGGTTTGATCTGAGCTACACCTACAGCTGTGTCAGCGATTTTTATTTTGTTTTGTGCTACAAAGCCAGCAAACGCCATCGAGCCAGAAGTGAAACAAACACAAGTACCGAGTCCAGCGCGTTTCTCGGGCATTTTGGCAACCAGCTCTCCTCGGTGACTCATCGTGAACTCTTCAACGAGCAAACAGTGGAACTGGATGTACCAAAACATGACCCAGAAGTGAAGCCAGTCCCTTACATAAACCCTGATGGACTTGGATTTCCGCGCCATTTACCTGACATGAAGAGGACACAAAAAGCCACCGTGTGTCCTCTACGAGGATCATTTCTGAGCTTGCGTTTGTCAAAATAATCCACAGAGCTGGCATGCAAAGGTAAAACGGAGCAAGCAAAATCGGCTGAAGGTTTCTGGTGGGTTTGCAACGACGGTGAACCCAGAAGGTCTCACGATGAAAGGGACGTAATCCCCCTCAAAACAACAAGTAAAACGTTTCGGAAACAGCTGACAGCAAAATAGGCTCCTAATAATAGACAGCAGAGTAACGGCTGTGAGCCGACCTCGCAACAAACATGCTAACAAAGCGGTATCAGAATATATTCTTGCTAACACGCCCGCACAAAATCCAAATATGTCCAAACAACTGGCATTAATCACTAATGGCTCCTTAAATTTGGAATAACAGAGAATTACCGTAGTCTAGAACAATTCCTCCATCGCGGTCTGCCGAGCTGCGAACCACACAGAAAGGAGGGGGAAAGCTGTAACTCAGCGTGACTAAGCATTGTACCGGCCTCATCTCGCCTTCACAATAAAAGCTCGCTACCAAAGCGTTGGCCCGCCTCTGTTTATTACTAATGGCAGACAAACGCGTCCCGTGGGAGGGGGCTTTTATTGAGAAGGAATTCATAAAACGAAGGAAAAGCGGGGCTAATTTTTAGCAGGGAGCCAAAAACTGTAGCTTTAATGTCAATCAAAAGCTGACACAAATACCATATAAAGGATAAAACTGCAAAACAGGTACTTTTTAGCAACTTATAAAGGGATCTCGTCATTAGAAAATAACTACAATAATGCAATAACATTGCTCTAAAACTGTATGAGTAATTGTTGAAACCCCAGCAGGAAATTACTAAACTGGCATTGTTCAACGATCACGATGTTGCTCAGACATAATGGTGCTCTAGAGACATGGCGATAATGTTCCTGCAGTTCTGCTTTAAAACATGAATGACTCCGTCATATCACATGAGCTTAAGAGGAATCTGTTTGCAGTGCAGGTGCTGACACACCACTAAGTTTTTTCTTTCTTCCTTTTTTTCTTCCAAAACACGTAATTCAGGTCATAGAATTTGATGTTCTGTTTGACAGCCAAAAGGTGGCACCAAAAGCTAACAGTGAGACTGTAAGCGTAAACACTCACTTTTGAGTTTAATCCTGTGGAGATGAGCTGCCATAATATAACCAGGACATTTAAGCCCCGTTGCTCTGCAGCCACAATTCACAGCTCATTACATCAAGCAGTCCATGATAAGAGTCCATCTATACACCTTAAGGTTGAAGGGACTGGTAAATCCTAGATATGAAATAACAAGTCATGATTCATACACCACTTAGAGTTCCCCCAAGACTCTGCTGTGTATCTGCGTAAAGATCAAATCAGAGGAAACAGCTGAAGTAAGCCTTAAGGCACCAAATTACATGCTTTCTGGTTGCTTCCTATACACTGATCGTACAAGTGTAGGTTAAGACTGCACCCACACCTGTACTTTCAGTTCCTCGGCTCTGTTCATTTCCCAAATTCTGCTACAGCAAGGAAAAGTACAGGTTTTTCATTTCATGGCATTAAGGTGCTATTGCTGCTGGTCATAACTTATAACAGTTGAGTTAGTTGTAGCAGAAAGGAAGCCGGAGTACAGGAAAAGTTCCCTGACTTGTTGACCTCTGCCAGCAGGCACAGTTCTCATGGATATAGCAAACATCTGGAGAAACACCTGCACTGTACAAATCATATCAGAGGCTTCTAGCACCATGTGTCAGGGCTTATGTCTATAGGCCACAGTAAAAATCACAATCACAATCTGTTGTCCATCACACTAGGCATGCTTTGCATGGTTAACTTTTTTTAACAGTGGCCTGACCAAAAAAAACCAAAACAAAAAACACAACTGAAAAACTTAACAGCTTCTTTTAGCTTCATGTAAATCAACCCAAAGTCTTTACCAGATTTGCATGTTAGCATCACAAATCACGAGTCTTCATAACTGTAACTTTGGCAATATTATAAGACAAATATAGACATAAAGCATGCACTAAATACAGTTTTCTTGCTATAGTAGAGAAATTAGCTGGATACATAACAACTGTATACTTTTTCTTTATTTTAGCTATAGTCAATGTGGAGGGCCAGTCAGAGTGAGGTGATAGTCACTCTTAATCACTGGTTGACAGGAAAAACAAAACACAACAAATTCTTAGTGTTCAGTGTTCAAGAGGGGGTTATGGTTGACTTCAGAATGCCTTTAGGGCAAAGACAATTAAAATCACAGGAAAATATCTGCTGTCTGTCACACTAGACGTGCTTTGCATTATTGACATTTTTTTAACAGTGGCCTGACAAAAAAAAAAAAAAAAAATCATTTAGATACTTTTTTAGTTTTTTGCAAATCAACCAACATCTTTCCATTGTAGCTTAACTGGATACATAACAGCTGTGTAATTTCTCTCCATTTTAACTGTGACCGGCAGTCTGGAGGCCAGATCAGTGCGGGATGATGGTAAAAGTGGTTAGACGAAAACCTTAGTGTTCAGTATTTACTAAAAGATGCATCGTGTGGAGGTTAAGCCATTCTGAGACAGGCAAAAGTTGATGTATATAGGTCAATGCCATTACCAGATGTGAGATGAGGGGGCTGACTTCCTGTGATACTTTGTCTCTTAACCACAGCTACACTAACACAATAATACATGCTGATGCACTTAAGAATGCTGCAGGGCACTAACAGTGAAAATAAACTGAAAACCCATTGGAATGTTTTACAGAAACACTTTATTTCTTTTATGAAAAGAAACACAAATTTTGCTAACGTTTTGTTGTTACAAAATATATATAATTTACAATACAGATATATAAAAATATGCTCAAAATACATCAAGTTTACTACATACATTTTAGTACAAAAACACACACAACATCATTTAATCAAAGTCTAGAAGGACATAAGAAGAAAAAAAATCATTCAGTACCTTAAACTGAAATGTTCTGTTAACTTGAAGAACAGTGAAAGGAAACACTGAAACAATTGCTTGGTAAATTTATACCAGTTCAGCATGATCTGTAACTTACAAAGGCAGAAATATTTTTACCCATAAAAGTTGTGATGCAGCTGAATGCACTTCTTCTTAAGGTCGTCTTCTTCACAAGCTGGAATATAAAGCCTTGACGTGATGCAACTGCAGCTGATTTGGTTTCAGTTGGAGTTAAGCTGTCAGGCAGTGGAAAGTAAACATTACTTGTAACATTATCTTTCAGTTAATCCCGTGCTACGTATGCTGACATTTTGTAAATGCAGCAGTTTTTTACTGCAGATGTCAGGCTGACATTTCAAAAAAACTGGACACGACCCCAACAACTTTCCACGTCTACCGTAGAGAGGTTAACCATCTGTCATTTCAAAACTGTCAGGGGGTTTTAAAGCTGCACCTCCTCTCCCACATAGTCTATTTGCATTCAGCATTCAGTAATTTCAAGAAGGGTGCCACCTCTTTCCTGTTAACTTAATTCCTTTGCATCGCATACACAGATACGTGTAACTCAACATCTACCCGTGCAAATCTAGCACACAACCAGTCTTCGAACCAGCGAAATCCAGGTGTCTGCAGATTACACACCGCAACTGTTAGGAATTTTTATTCCGACTTTAAGGCACTTAAGAAACTGCAAGATGAGAAACATTAGCCTCCATATTATTCCAACAAATACATAGTTTTCAGTCTTTCACTCTTTGAGTTTACAGAAGCGTCCTTCTAAGCTTCTTCATGCAGAATACAGAAGCCCAGGAAAGATTGAGTCCAAGGTTGCATATGTCAGTGCAAATTAATAAAGGAGACATATTGCCAGCATCATATACATAAAAACCATTGCTTGTTCACATTTGAATTGCATCCCTTGGTGTCTGGTTTGGTATGTTTCATCAAAAGGAATTGTGGTGATTCAGTTATTTTGCTATAACTGTGTTCCACTGTCAAAGGTGAGTCATTGTCTTTCCTTTTTATGGCTCTTTGAAGAAAAAAATTCAGTGGGAAACCCATTTACACATTTTTTGGACACAGTCTGTCAAGGTCTTTATTACTTGAAAAGTTTGGGGTATAGGGCTTTAATTGGAGATGGAGTGGTGATGACGTTTCCAGACGAAATAGTGGTCTCCAGACCCGGTTCTAACTTCTGGGAGGGCACCTCAGTTTTACTGAAACTGCACTCCAGGAACGGCATCCCAATCTTCTTCACCTGCCCATCTGAGGTCATTAGACACGGCCGACAGAGGAGCCTCAGGATGGCTCTCCTCATGTCCTTACTGGTCAGTGTGTAGATGATGGGGTTGAGGAGTGAGTTGATTATGGCAACTCCCAGGAAGTAGTCAGGCTTGTAGAGCACGGGGCATCGGGTAGGGCAGGAAAAATCTATCAGGAGGAGAATGAAAAGGGGCAGCCAACAGGCGATGAATACTCCCAATACAATGGTGACAGTCTTGAGGAGAGCAATGTACTTCTCCGACTTCCTGGCTAAGCCCTTCCTTATGCTGCCTGACAGGCCGAGCCGCTGGCGCTGTGTGTTGGTGCGGACAATGCGGAAAACACGCACATAAAGCACCACGATGGCCAAGAGCACAGCACTGAACACAGACACACAGCACAGAATGTAGCTTTTGGCATAAAGCGGGAGCACAGTTGAACACTGGTCCAGTCTGTCAATGCAGTTCCATCCCAATATTGGGAGGATTCCCAAAAACCCTGCCACAGCCCAGCTCGCACCAATTAGTGCCAACATGCGCCCTCGCTTTGCCCCATGATACGGCCTCATAGTCACCATAGTGACATGGCGTTCAATCGCAATGGCTAATAGACTAATTATAGAGGCAGCCAGAGTGATAAAGACCCCTCCCTCCCGCATGAACCACATCAAGGGTGTCAGTTTTAAAGTATTTTTTCCTGATAGGAGGATATTGATCATGTAGGCAATACCAGCCAGCAAATCTGACAGAGTCAGGTTTCCAAGCAGGTAATACATGGGCAGGTGGAACTTTTTATTCTTCCAAATGGCAAGCAGAACCACAGTGTTCTCCAGGATGATGAGGACACACACCGCCAGTAAGGCAATGTTTTCAGGTTTGAGCCCATCACGATTGCTCAGCTTGTCGGTGTAGTTGTAATGCTTTTCAATCACAGATTTGTCCTGGTATTCACAGAAGAACTGCAGGTAGCATGAACATGAGGGAGTAGTGGAGGTGGGGGGTGAAGCTGAAGTCACTCTACTAGAAGAATTTAAAGCCTCCATGCCTGATGTTGCTTTTCTTTTACTCTGTGTCCACTCAGTAGCTACAAAGTCATCTTTGTTGATGTGCTTTCAGTAGTAGAAGCGGTGAAGGATTTATCAAACAGATGCACACACACACACAATGCCAGAGCCCCTTCAATATATAGAGGGATTACATGCAGCATATACAATGTAATCCTCCAGAATCCTCAGATGTTTTCTTTGCCTCTTTTTGCCAGAAGAGGGTGGTCTTGAGCTCTGCCTGGTTAGAGAGCTTAGACACGCACTGCAAAAATACATGAGAATAAAGCATAAAAATAATGGCAAGAAACACAGTATAAGTGAAATTGATAATAACTGCTTAAAATTGTCACTGTTTTAAATTTACATATTGAAGTGGATATTTACTGGTTCAGTAATCTGACCTTTAGCCCAAAAAGATTAAATGTGTCAAATCTAATGAATCATAATTCCAAAGAAACCAAAGTGTAGGTTGAATATATAAAATCTATTACTGAATCTTCTGACAGATACATGTACATGCAGGTGTGAATGCATATTCATTTTCATTTAAGTAAGGCTTGATTTCTTGTTATTCACTAACACAGATGAGAGAAAGTAAATATTGCTGTTTGTGTGTGCTGGGCTGAATGAGATGCGGAGAGCAGAGGGGTAAATTTAATGTCAGACAGATGTTTAGGTTTTGCAGCTGTGTATAAAATAATGCCAGTTACTCTAAGGTTGTTAGACTAGAACCATCACAACGTGTGCGTTTGATTTGACACACATGCGGCTCATTTTCATTGTGTACATGACGGGTGTTTGAAGCCAACTTCACATATGCAAATCTACTTTAAACCCTCAAAGTTTAATAAAGAAAGAGCACGTTTGAAGTTTACGGCATTGGCCAATTCCAATATAAATACACTGATGGATTTAGCCATTAGGCTGGATACAATCAGGGGTGATTAGGTTTACATTCCTTTCAGTCTCTTTTTGTGTGAAGGATTTTTCCCCCCCTTTTTCTCGAGTCATGTGTTAACCTTTAACAAATGTTCTGGAGGCTTGAACTCATTTAGCTCATTGGCAAGAATTTGGGAAATAAATGCAACATGAGCATAGTGTCTGTGTGTCGGCTCTCTCCATTCTACAGTCATGGTTTTTAGATCATGTAGAAAAGTATGAATGAAAATTATAAAAGCATATCGGGATTTCTGTGTCAAACAATGTGACTGTAAGAATTTGTATGCTATAAGTAAAGCATTTTCTTTTCATTCAAAGATTTCAAATTTCCTGAAAAAATGACTTTTTTATTGTATATTGCTTGGAGTGAAATATTTATAAAAGTTTGTTAAGATAGTTTGGCATCCTTACGTATCCCTGGTATAACTGTGATTAAAAAAATAAAAAATAAAAAATAATAAAGCAACGGGTCTGTTAAGATCTTACAAATACATTTTACGCAAATCAGGAAAAATGCAAAACCTGTGTTTTAAACTGCACAAACAAGCCTTTCAATTCAACTTCAACTAAAGAAAAAATGGTAATAATGTCATTAAATTAGGAATAAGACATATGAATCACAAAGAAAGAAAGGAAGAAATTACCTGGGAAATGTTGTAGTATTGCTTTTATCCTGCACTTCATCTGCTGTTCAGTCACCAGAATCCAGACAAGCACACCAAGTAAGTCACAGTCACTCTGACAAGGCAGAGGCAGTGAAGTGCGACCTTAGCTGAAACATGCAGCAGCTTTGGGGGTTGGTCTTAGCCTGAACTGTCTCTCCCCTTTACATTCCCTCCCTCTCCCTCTGTCTTGCTCACTCTTGCACATTTGCACAGATAGTGTGTGCCGGTAAACACATACACACAGATGTATGCTGCTTCAGATTAGATCTTTATCGCATTTCATTGTATTCAGTGGATCTCATTATACGACTTTTGTAGTTGTGATTACAGTTCAAGGCTCATGTTGTGTTAGTAATGAACCAACAAATATAAATGGGTGATATCAACTGAATTTTTCTTATATCATCACAAAGCCTTGTCCTCTATTTAAATATAGAAAACATAATGACAACACAGGAAATGTTTCTGGGTCTCCCAATAAAATCTAAACTGTCCTCATTTCCCTTTAAGCCTTAGCATTATTATTACAGGTGCAGTTAAATTAGGGGGGAAAAAAGAGAGAACACTGACTTAACACATACATAATCATAATTTGAATTACTTTAAAGTATTTATGTGTTCCCATGAATAACTGCCATGCTACAACTTTTCAGATACATATAATACCAGTGAAACTTTGCAGCTACTTGGAAAAACACTGGAAGAACCAGTTTTGAACACTCCACTAACAGTCCCAGTCTGGGCCAAGTGAAATAAGGACACCGAGCTTTTGTTTTTGTCAAGTTCCACAGAAATTTGATTTAGTTCTCCAGTGGCTATCTGTTCTAAAAACTCGCACTTTTACAGTGAGTAAATGAAATGAATCTGATTCACATGGTTCATGCCAACGGTGACATCCCAGTTCTCAGAACTTGATTGTAGCATGCTTTGACACGCTTGAGCAGATTACCTGTGAAACCTCCCCTACAGGGTCTGCAGACCGTTTATCAGAGCTAAACAAAGCAGGGGAGAGGTAAGTGTGAAGCAATGTAAGTTAAACAAAACATTTGTTGGTTTGTTGTGGGTTTCAAAGCTGACACTTGGTATTATGCAAATGCACACACTGCTCTGTAAAGGGGAAAAAACTCTCAATGCATGTGAAAAAGCTGTGCAACTCAAACAACTTTCTCTGCCCACAGGTTCTGACAGTTCAGATTCCTGCTCGTTATTTGGCCTTTCCTCTGATTCGTTACACCACGATGTTCAAACAGAGGCTTCCTTCTACCGAGCCTGTTCGGTGTGGCAAATAACTGGTTTAGCTAAAGGATTTGCAAGCTTCTTTGTGTATATCTGTGTCAGCATGTGGGCAGTGCACAACACAACAATATGTGTTTGTGTACTGATAGCATAAAGGGTTGCCTCACCTAATAAAGTCCGTTAAATGTGACTGCTCACACGGTGACATGCATTAATGAACCACTCCAAAGCAGCCTTTAAGAAGGGCCAGTATACTCAGAAGAGAAAAAGTGATTTTATCCAAGGTGTAGCACAAACTTCCTTCTTCACAAAAATGACTGTGAGCTATTTGAGTTACTGCAAAGTCAGCATGTTTCCATTGCTCTGTTCCATCCAGTTGATGTTGATATTATTTCCAATGTGTTTCCCCATTTTTTCTATTTGTAGGGCAAGTTAAACAGAAAACTTTCTTATCTGGTCTTGATGTTTTTAAGTGTTGGTGTAAAAGTTACATGTTTTACTCACACTTCCTGCTGTCTGCACCGCTGCGTGTAGGGGGGGGATTCCTCTCAGGAGATCATTGAAGAGTAATATCTTATGTGGGTGAAAGTACATCAAAGAGAGAAGGTGTGGGTGTAGGACATTTATGCTCCATTCTCATTTTGTTTTGAATGCTGACATATTTTTATTTATTTTTTTTAGATCTTTATCTTTTATATGCTGTGCTTTTTGAACAACTGGAAACATACACTGTATGGGTCTTCCTCTTGACATGTATGGTATTTTTGACATATATGTTTGGTCTCACACACACACACACAGAGTCTTTAAGCTAAACCAGGTGTACTTGGGTGTGGATTTAATGTTGCCTTATGTGACCAAAAGGACTTGTACAGGTTTATTTCAGTGCACCCCAGCCACCTTGCTGATTTGATTCTATCCAAGGAGTAATGACTTCTCTAAGCTGGCTGCCTGATGTTTCAGCTATAGTGGCAATATTTTAAAATCCCTGATGTTTTGCAGCCTGTGTGGAGAGACATCTTTGTCGTAAGTTAATGAACACTTGGAAAATCAAGGAAACAAGGACCACCTACAATCTGAGAGCTAGGAAAATGCTGTAACTCTTATGGCACCATAGTACATATTTCACTTTGTAAAGGTGAATTTTGGCCTACACATGAACCTGAGCCATACTTCTTTGCAGTGCAATAAAACTTTAAAATATCCCAGACGTTATTTCACTACTTCAGCTTTTGCTTGTCAGGCATTCAGAAGGGCTGGGGTTTTGATTACCTAAGAGGAAAAGATATGACCATGGCATGCTGGGCTTTAGAAGACTATCTAAATGGTCTCTGCCTGCCAAGAAGCTGGGGTCTCTCTGAGGGTATCGCACAAGTGACCCTCCTGCAATCTATCACCACTCAGGCCTCAGTCCTAAACTGATAAGTTTTTCAAATCAGGCAAACCAGATCAGGTCTGTAATGCTAGGAAAACGTTCCTCATTAGTTGCTTTTGTGCCCCTTTCTCTTTTATGTCCCTGAATTACTGATGTACAAAGCAGCAGTCTTTCTCTCTTCTTCCCACATTTCCATTTCAACATATTCTCCAATACACTTCCATACCCAGTCAAAGGATGCCCTCATTGCATGACCTAAGACAGTTCAGCCTACTCATCAGTGCATTGTTTATTTGGTTTTTCCAGCCAACTTGCTGTGGTTAAGGGGCCAGTGAAGGGTGAGGAAGCTCTCTGCTCTTCTCTGCTCTTTTGAAGTGGCAGCAGGGCCCAGTGGCTTAGAAGGAGGGATTTGTTGAGGAATGGGGGAGGCTGTGGGAAAGACAGTGCAAGCGATCTGGTCATCTTCTGATAGCAGCAGTGAAGAACAATGAGTCATCAAGATCCTGTCTTGCAGGAAATGACCACCTAGTGCTCCAATTACAGTGATAACACCAGATAACATCTCAAAGACAAAAAGAAACCAGTGCAGATCCCTGCACATGTTTGTGAATGCATGCGAGTAAACTTCTGTTTACAGGCAACACACATCCAAACTAATCTGCAGGTTTTATACAGTGGTTTCCATCCTCGACTGCAGGGGTGGTTCAGGTCACTGAGCGCTCTTTTGGTGATCCATTATTTTTTTCTCGGCTTGGCTGTGTTTCAGTGCTGAAGTTTTGTTGGGTGAGTGTGGCTGCTTTCTGGCTGTATTCAGTCCAGCACCAGCCGACTGCAGGCCTAATGAGATCCAGATTTGAGAGCTTTTGGGTTTAGAGTGAGATACTGACACCCTTTTGGCTCCAAAGGGTTGTAACAATACCACTCAACCATCAAGATGCTTTGTTCATTCCTACGATGCCAGAATTAATGTTCAAACTGTGGTTTGTTTCCCGGCATTGAAATGTTTTGCTTTTGTCAGTTAGACTTTGCATGCTCACACTTTCACGCATGCATTCGCACATATCTTACTTTACAAAAAAACCCAAAAGATTTTAATGTAACTGTCAAACCCTCAGTTAAATGATAAACTTTCCTAAGTCTCAGTTTTTATTCAAATCTACAAAAATTTCCTTTTTTTAACCTTAAACGTCAGGAGGCAATAATCATAAATTAAGTTTGTAACAAGACACAACTATGGCTTTGTCATAAGAAGGAAGCATTACATTTTTTTTTTTTAAATTTCAACAGTCAAAAAATTACAACACGTAGTGTGAAAGCCAGAAATCGCCCACACCTGTAGTTTGACTAAGCACTAGGGAGTGTGTTATCATCTTTCAGCTTTTGTTTTGGTTCACTCTCACTCCTCACATCAGCTCTATTTCCCTTAAGCACAGTGGACTCGTTTAGAAATCCCTTTGGACCATCTGCCCTGCATCAAAGCAGACATGCTAAAGAGCCTGTTTTCTATTTGTTTGCATAGCTTTCTGGGATTATGTGTATTCAACCTAAGCAGAAACTACCAAGACACATTTGTGTGAAGTCTTTTAACAAGCTCAGTTTATGATGAGTTGATAAGTGGCAGACACGCAAAAAGAGGAATATCAGAAAAAAGGTGTAACAAGAAAGTTAACACCTAAGATCATTATACAATATGATTTCTTTAAATGAAGACAAATAGCCAACATTTCCCAGTTGTTTTTTGAATATTTTTCACACTGCCTAAGTGGTAACTAAAATACAGCTATGTGTATAGTTCCCATTAAATGCCACACTACAACCTTCAGGCTTATTTACTGTATAGTTCGAGTGACTCACACTGTTTCTCACATTGATTTACATACAGACAATTCAGTAAACGTGGAGGCCAGAGGAGGACTGTATCAGTTTTGAGAGCTTCTTGGATTCATTGCACATTTATGAAACTGAAGAGCTGCCGGACCTGCTCAAGATGCATGGAGGCACGAGAAATTTAAAGAAAGTCATAGTAGAGCATTTAGCTGCTAAAAAAACTTCCCTTCAGAGTTGGTAGAGACTGAAGCAAAGGTGGAAAGATAATGAATCTTACTGCCGTGTGCTAACTATAGCAGCTTTATGTGGTGATCATTTCACACATTTGTATTTCACAGAAAGTTTTTAAAATTCATACTGAATTTGTTTAATGTATCCTGACATATTGAAACTGCAGTGGAATTATCTTCCAAACATATTTTAGAAACACGCTCAAACTCATCTTTCCAAACACACATGAATGCACACGAATTCTGCCCTCATGGATATCTCCAGAGACTTGATGGTAATCAGAGGAGATGGGCGGACAAAGACATTACAACCGCACGGCAGCCATACGGATCCCTGTGGGACGCTCACGCTTGGATTTTATTGCTTGAATGATTCCTGCTCTGTTTCTTTTAGGCCCCTTGAAATTCCATCGTCTTAAAGAAAAAAGAAAGAAAGCAGGAAAAGCACAAACCAGTAAGAATGTAAATGAATCCCAGATATCCAAGCTTTGGCCTCTCTCTATATCCTGAAATCATTTGTAAGAATGCCGAGCCAAGGCGCAGATAGGGTGAGAACAAGAAGGGCTCAGAGACAAGCTCAGACCTGGAACCTTTTTTTTTTTCTTTTTATTTCTTGCTTCCTCTTTTTAATCTGCTTTTTTATTTAGTAATCTTGACTTTAACACACATCCTTTCACACCACTTTTCTTTCTGCTCTTTCAAAGTCTCCATTGAAAAAGTGTTTTACAAAGAGAACGACTCGGGCAAAATGGGCACAGTACCAACTAAGTCAACCAGATGTAAAGTTAGTGTGACTGGAAGTGATTTTAAATTAAATTTCCCTTCTTCTTTTTTCCCCTCCTGTGTTTATTCCTAAAGTACATACCATTCAACTTACCTAAAGAATTAGCTCCTCAAACCAAATTAAACCCTAACCAAAGTGATGAGGGCAGCATTAATCTTATTTTAATACTTGTTTGTGATTAAGTTCAATGCGGCCAATGACAGTAACTTTCAACCAGGCTTCAAACAGATGAAATTCACTAATAAGAAAGGTTTTATGGATTTAGCAGCAGGCAATTTCAATGAAATAACTTGAAAATCTGTGTTAGATTATCAAAATTTCTACTTACTCAAAAGCAAAAGAAATTGGGGAAAATAACTAATAATTTTCACTCACCTCTGCTAGATATTTTTTAAATCTTGTTTAGCATTAGCTATGCTAAGGTAATAATATCCTAACTACATTTATTTGCCATGTAGCAACTTTAAGAACTTTTGCATTGGTGTTTTCATAACTTTGCAGTGTTTGAAGTTGGCATTCTCAGTTCTGACATATTTACATAACTATGGATACCAAATATGAAACGTCAGTAAGTAATTCTTTTTTATTAATTTATGCTTCAACAAGAATTCTACGTTGTAGCTATGGAATATCTGCAAACTTCTCTGAACCCCTACAATGCCGTATCCATGCAGTATTGCCCACTCCTCAGAAAGGAAAATCGCTATTGGCTGTCCTAAAAGTCGCTAGAAGTTGCTAAATTACGTCATTGCCTAATTTGCATAATTGGTCATGCTTATTTAATTGTAACTGTTGCTGTAGGAGTATAGATAACATCTTGGAAGAGACTAAAGTGAGTAAAAGACACCCTAAATTAGAATATAATTAGAACTACAAATTAATTTCTTTTAGCAATTGATGTTTTGTTTTTGTTAATGTCACAATTTCAACCCTTGTCTTGATGCATTCTCAATCACCCTGGTAAGTAAATCTCCAAAGGTTGTTTCTGTTCATCTGGACATTTTCAGTGGGAGAAACGAAAGACAAGAGAAGGACAACCGCCACTAAGCGAAAACCTGTAGTGATCCCATACGTGTCAGGAGTATCGGAACAGTTGAGACGCATTTTTTCTAAACACTGCGTCTCTGTGCCTTTTAAACCCCTGTTAAGTGGCAGGAGGATTGCAAAAGTTTATACATCGGGGAAACCAAACAACCTGTACCGAAGCGGACACTCTTTCACTGATGAGGATGTACACATCCTGGACAGGGAGGAACGCTAGTTTGAGCGCGGAGTCAAGGATGCAATTTACGTGAAAACGGAAAGACCATCTCTGAATCAAGGAGGGGGCCTAAAGGTACTCATGAATGGTTCTCATAACCATTGATCAGTGGTCGTTGATCAATGGTTATGAGAATTTGCATAATCAGGCCATTTTTCTTTTGGTGAGCTGGTTTAAGTCATTATGCAAATGTATTGTTTATAAGGTTGGGAAAACCTGCAGTCAGCTGATACTGAAGAAGTCACTTGGATGAGTGGCGAAACGTTTCTCCCACTGAAAACGCCACAGCCAGATGAACAGAATCAACCTTTGGACAATTCCAACCCTCCTCCTTTATCTGGGCTTGGGGCCGACAAAAGTGACCCGAAATAGGCACAGTTGTTGTTTTTGTGTGTGTGTTTTTAAGTAGTTTTAAACCTTGTGATCCACAAAAAGAAACAGTAAAAGAAGAACTGACAGTGTTACAGTCAGGGCGGGAGGCTTCGCTCATGCGCGATTCATTTGCAGTTTGACTCACCTCCTTCACTTCTTCACTTTATCGAAGTCTCCTGATGCTTCATCTCAAACCACCATCGGTGTCTAGACCAGGGGTGCCCAATCCCAGTCCTCAAGAGCTATCATCCTGCAGCTTTTAGATGCATCCCTACTCCAACACAGCTGAACCAAATGGTTTGATTACCTCTTCAGCATGCCATCAAGTTTGGCAAAGGCCTGATCACAAGCCATTCATTTGATTCAGGCATGTCGGAATAAGGATGCATTTTAAAGCTGCAGAACGGTAGCGCTCGAGGGGGATTGGGCACCCCTGGTCTAGACTCAGAGGGGTCCTGTCTTTTTCCTGCCATTGTTATATTTCACTCTGCTATGTAGATGCATTTGAGTCTAAAAAATTACAGCTCAAATTCTTTCCTTTGATAAATTATGTTCAGTTCTTTCAAATCATATCCCAACTTTAAAAAAATAATTGTGCAGTGCTTTATAGCTGACACATTATTGTTAACAGATAATCCAGGCTCCTATATGTAACCCCTTTTTCCTGCCACCCTATCAAATATCAGTCTATACCCTTTATTTTTATTGGTAGTTGCTTGAGTTATCCCCCTCAAAGTTCAGAAAAGTTTAACCCTCTTCTGAACTGCTAAATGTCTTTCTCAGTCATTATATGTGTGGACTCTTTAAGAGGGCAACTTAAAACATGCCCATTGCTTAGTTGTTTCTATACTAACAAATGCAAGTTGCTGCTGGAATTTGTGTAAGAGTTTGATTCGCGGTTATTCACACTTTCATGTTTCTGTTTAAAATAACTTGTCTACATCTTGAAGTGCTTGTGCCAAAATGTTAATTCAAAGCGTTGTTGTATGACATATTTGCTGAAGGCAAAACATCAAAATGTAGTAACAAGCCTAAGGCTTGTCCCAGACCTGATGCTCTTAATGTAGTTGGCATTTTTCCCTCTGACTGTGTTGTTTTGCACACAAACAACAATTTGGCTTGTTTAGATGTATAGTGGGAGGTTTTCAGAGGAGCAGCACATATTTCCCCCTCTCTGATATATCTGTCACATCATAGACTCATGATTTTTAGTTAGATAAAAGTTTGAAGGGAAAGTAATAATAATACAAGAACTCAAATTCATATTCATGCACATGAAGCCTGTATTGCATCGTATGTAAAGCTTCATGTGAAGTCTCTTATTGCCTGGCTTCTTTTAAAAGACATCACAGCTCTTTCAGTAAGCCCAAAATTTGATGTTCTGATGTCATTCAGCTTCTGCAAACAATTACCTGCGGTTTAGATAAATTCAAATACTGAAACTTCCTCGGTTTCTGAGCCTCTGCATCTATGTGCCAGTCATTCGTGTCTTTACCCCCTTTTAACCACTGTCACCACCCCACACCCCCCACCCCAGAAACCACATTTCCAAGCTGCTTGTTCCATTAGAACCAATTAGATGTCAGGTCACAAGCATACCAGCAGCTGGGCCCTGTTTCAGTGCAGTGCAAGTTCAGTACAGGTTCCAGTAAATGGGGTACCATGAGCACTACCCCAGATTGCACATGAATACAAACCAGCTGGCCTCTGCAGCTAAATTGCTCTATGGTGAAAAGTAAAGTGAGGGGAATTTGACTTTGTTAGAAAAGCTCTGAATGTGAACTGCAGTGTTTCCTTTTCCACTTTGAGTGATTTCAACAACACAACCATTACACTGGTCTATACACTCACATGTATAGCCATATAAAAACATAATTTCTTCTTCTATAGTCATGTTTGACTTTGCATCTTGGTGACCCATCTCCTGTTTTAGCAGATCACAAATAGACTCCACTGACATTCAGAGAGGACAAGAAATCTCCAGAGAAATGAGGTTTCCTGTCCAACTTCCTTCTGCTGAGAATTGATTGTAGATTCAGCTGCTTTTAACCCATAAATACTTCTTATTCTGACTTCTTAAACCATTTTCATTTATTTCTGAACCCTATCAAGTTACTTGCTGCTTTGTCTCCACACAAATCACTTTCTTGCAGTTCGTCTGTGAGCTGTGTGCAGTTGCAATCAAAGTTGTCAACTTGGGTCAGAGCAGGGGCTTCAAATCAAGCATTGGTCCTGGGGTTCACATGCCTGAACTAAACATTGCTGGCCTTGAAAGGATGACTCAAACGCTTTGGCAAGACTGTCAAAGGTTTTGCTCCAACCCACAGAACGTATAAATTCCTGTCAGGATACTAAAGTTTCCAAACCTATGAAATAAGCCAGGGTGAATTATAGAGGAATGTGTAGAACATGATCCAGAAGATGCAAAAATTAAAAAAACAAAAAAACAAAAAAACGGACCTATCTCACTTTCAGACCACTTCAGGGAAGATTTTGAGAGATATGTTGGGAACAATGCCGTTGAAATCCAGTATTTATTATTTTGTCTGCACATAGTTGGGCTTCAGTACCAGTCAGCTCTGTGGGACTGCAGAGATCAGAGGGTCACTGTGAGTTTCAGACCCATGTCTTATTTTGGTGTTTTGTTTGGGTGCTTTACAGGAGGGAGGGTATTTCAGTTTTCCCAGTGACTGTTAGGCCTCGATGTTTACAGAAGCATAATAATACGAGTGACTGCCCGGCATACTGTTCCCAAATCGGTCCCTATGGTCCCCATATAACTGCTCGAGGCTTGGTGAAAAGGAAGTTGCTAGCTGCTATAAACCATTTTACTGTTGTCTAACACTGTACACACTGTGCTAATTCTGCCATTGCAAAGTCCTCCATGTTTAAGGTGTGCATCGAAAAGGATTCACAGAGGCAGAGGTATTTTAGCATTTTAGCTGCAAAACCTCCCAGTTGAGATGGATTTCACAAGTTTCCTGATGGGCCTCTGACATTCCCACTGGGATTTGTCATCAGGGACCTTTCTCCTTTTCCCCCTTCTAAAAGTAGGATGTCAGGAGGCATTTAGAAGGTTGCGAGGGCAAAGGAATGGGGGAGGAGGAGAGGAAGGTATAAATACAAAGGAAGTCACTTTGAAGAAGAGAGGGAGACAAATATGGAAAAAAAAGAGAAAAAGGTAAACGCATACAGAGGTGAAGGCATAAAAATTTAAACATAAGCCAGAAGCGCATTACTTTTTTCCCAGAGTCACCCGTAAAGCGGCTTTAATGAAAACATGGGAAAGAGCTGTGATCGTGTCTCTCAGTGAAAAGCCAGGAATATGCCAGTGCCTGAAGAGAAATGGCACTCTTCTTTAAAGCTTGTTTAGACTAGAGTGCAAAAAGATCTTCCATAATTCCTCATCTGGTGTCATCTGGTGTCTCCCTCTACAACCTGAACCTTACTCTCTTTCTGATCATCCTCTTCTCCGTTTGCAGCTCTCTCTATAGAGTTGAGTAGTGAATTGTGTGTTTTTTCACATCTGTGCCTGTTTAATCTGGAAAATGCAAAATCCCCTGCAACACTGAGGCGACAAAGACTGTGTGCAGAACAGGCTCTTACAAGAGCTTTTTGTTTGATTTAGTCTGTATTTACTTGGTCTGCAGCAGTTTGTTTTGCTGCCAGTTCAGAGGGACATTATCGTTGAAACTTTGAGGAGGAGGAGGAGCATACAAGATGGAGATGCAGTATAATGAAATACAAACTGTGTGCATCCCCTCAGTTGAATATGCTTGAGGGCTTTTTCCCCACCAGGACTGGGGAATGTTTATTTACTGTACAGTCCACTATCTTGTGCTTCAGTTCTTCCTAAACCTTTCCTGCAACTTTCTCTCTCACTTTCCCCAACCCACCCCTTCTCTCCTGCGCCTCCTTCCCCTCAGCCCACTCTTTCCTGCAGCTTCCCCTTTCCTTTCAGATTTCAGATCAGGCTCATGTTTTCCCTTCATAAAATCTTTCTCATCAGTTTAGTCACAAATTATCATGCCAGCATCAACACTTTGTACATTGTACATTTTCAGACCCACCTCAAACAAAGTGTCAACTAGATCACCAAACAAACAGTGAAACTCCATGACCCCTTTCTTGTGTTTTTCGGAGCACTGGAACCGGAGTGTGGGGGCTACATGTTCACCTCATGTAGTGTTAAACCAGGTGCGATCATGTAAAAAATTCCCCTTTTATTTTTTTTTACAGGATTGTGTGCAGTACACTTTATTTTTCCATTGGAGTTTAGAGGGTAACTAGCAGCCACATGCTTTTAATCAAATGCACTTAATTAATTAATCGTCAGCAAGTGTCAGCACCTCTATAAAAGCAGAATAAAAGCACAACTTCTGGCAGTTGGTCTGTAGTGTACTGGTCTGTAGCATGCATGGAGGATATGAAATGAGTTCCCAGAGAAATTGCAAAAAACCCAAGAGCCACATCTAAGAATCTACAGGCCCCAGTCTGCATATTAAATGGATTTTTTGGAGGGTTTGCCTGTTGAAAGCCTCTTCTCTCTAACAATAACATGGCTGCATGGCTTTGTTTTGCAAAGTTGCATCAAGCCACAAATCTGGGGAAAAGCATGGTGGTGGAGGGCAGATGATCTAGCCTTGTTTTGAAGCCACAGGACCAGGGCACCTTGCAATCAGTGAGTTGATTGTGAATTCCTCTGTACACTAAAGAATTCTAGTCAAATATGAGACAAAGTGACTAATAGCTAAAGCTTGATGGAAATTGAGTCAAGCACACCAGCAAATCTACAACAGAATGACTGAAAAAAAAGAAAAGAAAGAAAGAAGAATTGAGATGTTGCAATGGCCCAGTCAAAGAACAACTTGATTGAAATGTTATGATGGGACATTGAGATCCGTGCATAAACAAATGCCTCCAAACCGAGGCAACAGAAGAGTGGGAAAAATTACTTCACAACAATAAGAGAGACTGACAGCCTGAAATCATACACAAAACTATTGGCTCAATTTATCGCTGCTCATAGTGGTTGTAGAAGTTACTGAATTGATGGGTGCAAGATTTTAACTGTTTTTATTTTGTTGTGTATAGACAGGGATGATGCTTTCAGTCCTTCTAATTGGAGGGTGACTGTTTATTTTGTCTTTCTTATTATTATGACAGTGAGGTTTTCACCCTGTCTGCGTGGCTCTTTATAATATCAATAACACCTTTGCTTACAGATACAGTTATACCTGATAAGACAGACTAGTTGATTTTGAGAATACTCCAACCTTTGCTCCCCATCTGCACTTCACCTTATCACTGTTATCTACTTCTTTCTGTTTTTCTTATGTCAGTGTGTTATTTTTACAGACAGAGATACGCAAGATTTTAGATTAGCTGTCTTTCCTAATAAACTAAATAGATATACAGATAAAGCTAGACTGGCTCTGAGGAACTGAAGCCTTATGATGACGCATAAAAAAGAAAATTCAGTAACATTATGAGCTATCTGTTTCAATAATTTTCAAAGGAAGGGATTCAAGTTTTTCCATGATTAATACTTCTCTGCCTAGTTCAGCTGAAAATGGCATTGGGTGAATGGGTGGATGTGACTCTTATGGAAACGAAGAGCAGACAAAGGCCAAATCTCCTTCCAGGCTTTTGCCCAAAACTCACGTTATTTCAGGGCAGCTGGAAATTTCATGCCCATTTCTGGACTTCTCTTTAGGCCTCTCTGTTTATTCTTCTTTCTCACTTCAAACGCTGGATTATGCAGCCATCGACTGTGAGACACGCAATATACTGTATTAAAACATATTCTCAGCATGCATTAATGAGGCATTACTACTTACTTTTATTCTGCACATAAATATCATACCAGAAGAACATGGAAGGGCAATTAAGTGATTAAAGCAGATTACATCTCCAGGCAGTGTTTGTATATTTTTCCAATTGGGACTACTTGTTTGCTTTGGTTCTGGTTCAAGTCCTCCCTAAACACAGATGCGATTTTCCGATGGCTCTTAACTGGTTTTTAAACTTCTATACTTTACCACTGCTGACCTTACAAGTTAATGAGGAAATTGTAGAGCTGGGGGAAGTTGGGGGCTTACGGATCCCCTTGGCCCACTTATGGGCATGCGTGTTTGAATATGTTAAGGCATGTTTTTCTCTGAGTGAAAGTAGCTATAATACTGCCTGGAGCTACAGAGACAGGTAGGGTTAATGGCTCAAAAAGCCCTAGCGAATTCTCTGGAAACATAATTTAGCAACAGTATCTGTCAGCTTTCACCTTACACCTTTGAACAGCATTCTGTGACAATGTGTTCCTACTTGGTATATTAATCGTACACCCACCCATTCCTGTTCCACACACCGTGTGACCCACAGGTCTATTTTTTTGTTTTCCTCTATATCTGGCTGATTTGGCTCTTTAAGGGCGGCATTAACATCAATTTACCCAATTAAACCAGAATGCGTGAAGACTTAGCACGTTGCTGCTCTCAAGCCAAATATGTAATTGAGCTAATAGCAGCTGTTCAAACCGGATCTTATAACACATTCACATGTTCCATTAGGAGCTGCACTTGCGAGCCAGCGGCAGAGTGACTGGCTCCAGATGTTCCTCAGAGTGCTGAAAAAAAAGCCTCACAGGATACAACAGAGGAGATGAGGAGATGTGTTTTCTGTCGCAATAGAAAAATGAGAATCTTCCCTGGTGATTTTTAAATACCCTAAAAGGATTTCTATTTTTACCAGTTCTGAGCTTTTATGGCTTTATTTAATTATGCAGCTTTTCTTTGTCATAAAATAAACTGTGGCCCCGTTTGCTGTCCAAATGATAAGGACACAGAGATTCTGTTATCATATTTTGGCTCAGAAAAAGGGGATGATTAAGTCACATAGCGAGAAAAGAGCTGATTGGGGAAAATTCTGCTTATGTTTTTCTTTCGCTTCATTGTTAAGCGGATCTTTGTTTGTACTTGTTTCACAGATGTGTCCTGAGGTGTTTATGACGGTCTTCGTTTCTGCCAGCGAAAAAGATTTCTCTTGTTTGTGCGGAGAAATTGGCATCTTATTAGCGCCATCTATATAAACTACTGTTTTAGGGTTTTGCTGCCAGGAAACCTTCCCAAGACCAGACAGCTGCGTTCTCAAGGGAAAGTTATTATTGTTGTTCCTCTTCTCTGGCAGTTTACACAGAAGTTGTGTGTTTTTTTTTTTTTTACTTTTCTCTCATGATTCAGGATTTCCCCTTTTTGTGTGTCAAGCATTTCATATTCGAGCTCATTAAATCTTAACCTCCAGCCAATATAAAGATGATTATTTATGCATGATAAATATGATCAACTAATGCAACTATTATTTTACTCACTTTATCACGGCAGCTGAGATTATGATTCAAGAAACGCTGGTTTTTGGAAAGATCATGATTTTACAGCTACATCCATTTTGATTTCATGGCGTCTAAGCTCTTGTCATTGCTTTTAGTGGTCTGCATTTTCAGTAAAGTCTTTACATCAGTAATTGCTTTCCGGTAGGTCTCCAAGAGGCATGGGTAATCAAAAAAAAAATTATCTAAATACTAAACTGCTTTAAAATGGGTTGAAACCTCTGCAGTTATTTTAATTGTGGCGAGACCTCCTGACCCAGTGCTCAGGAAGAAATGTAGTCTGGTTCCCAGTTTGTTTGTGTAAATGAGCAGTAGAAGCAAAGAATAATGCTTCTCATATCATTTTGTTTCAAGTTCATCTTTGCAAAGTAATGGAATAAAGAAAGTGGACCAACCTATTGTTAGATATACAAGGGGAGTTCAGTTTTTTAGCTAATGTTTAGTTTTAACCATGTAATCTATTGATATTGATTATACAATACAATATACAATACACGAAAGAGGAAATTCCCATTAACAAAAAACAAAAAACTGTTTTGAACACATGTTTGGGAATGAAAATTTTGTCCCTTATTTGAATCAGCCTACAGGGAAACTTAAATGCAAGGAAAACTCATATATTATATTTTTACTCAGGTAAAAGGAAGTAAAGTAATTCAAAATGTTTCTGCACCATTCCATGCTGGGGAAAAATAAAACACAATATGGTTTTATCAATACTTAAGTAGTACTGTAGTACTGTATTGTAGTATGAATTTTGAAAACTGCGGTCTGATTAATGTCGGTGGTGGCCTGTTGAAGTCAGATAAAAAGGAAATGTGAAGAACAGAGAATTTCAACTAAAAAGTATTATTTTGTCACTTTTAGGCTCAGAACAGAGAATGAGTCAGAACAACTTTAAAACTGAGATTTAAACCCTTAACCCTTAAATACTGAGGGCCAAATTTAAAATCTAAACCTAAAGTAGGCCAGTGAGCCTTTTTTTTACTGAGCACTGGTGTGGTGGTTTCTTCTGCGTCAAACGATGTGGATTTTACAAGCTCATCTCTTCATCTGTGCTTAGTTAATGCTAGTTGTGTTCTTCTGTGGTATTGGTTTATGTGGCTCTGATCTCTTCAGCTAAATGCTCCCTGAGCAGCCAACTCAACTATAAATCTCACATTTTAAGTAGATCTTGAATCTAGAGGAGAATTTTGCCACATCATGGCTTAAGCAAAGAGTAATTGGAGTCTGGGGAGTTTTTAATGAGTCAGTCATTAAGGTTGCTTATGCTTCTAATGATACTAATGTGGTCGACGTCTGTTTGCACAGAGTGTAGCACTGCGTTAACTGGAACTGGCTGCACTGCGTTAAACAAGAAGTGAAACATGAACAGCACAGCTTTCTATGATTATCATTATTCCACTTCTAAATTGACTTCAACACCTTTCCATCTGCTTAGAAACATCTATTACCTATTTATTTAAAGACGGTAAAACTGAATATTTGCAGAGCAAGTGGCAAAGACTTTGCCCAGAGAAGTGCAGACCTAAACTGAGTGAGACTGAAGAGAAGCCTCTATCGCTGCATCGAATCCCCGTTTCTCACTCTCTGCACCAGTTTACACATTCTCAAGACAGAGTGTGTGCTGGGAGTGAAAGTTGGCCACTGAAGACCTTTGACCGTGACTGACACTAAATAAGGGAATGACGCTCGTTGCGATGGCATCAAAGAGTAGTCGGTTTAGATTAACAGCACTCCAAGTGACCCAGATCTGTGTGATGCTGTTTTAACAACATGGAATTAATGTCAAGAATGTAACATGTTAGACGACAGACGAGGACGACATGGTCTTTAGGTGATGTCACATCCTGTTGCTAATGTACCCTTCAGAGTCACAGCCCAGACATTCCCTGCATTCTTGTCAGTGAAGGGGAGTAGAGTAATTATACATCTTGTTTACATTCTGCAGCAGCTGTGAGTATATTAGAATTTCAAAGTAATTAAGTTACTTTTTGTGTGTAGAGTTACACATGGAATTATTTACAATTCTGGGCCAGAAGAAGAACAATTGCATTTTATCTTGCTATTACCCCACGCCTCTGCAACTGAACCCCCTACAGGCAAACCATTCTCCCTTTCTTCCCTCATTATCCTGACCCTTCTGACTATATGCTCAGGAAATGCATAGCCAGGTGGCAGCCACACGCTTGATGTTGTCTGAGAAATTGTCTCATGTTCTTTTAAAATTACTTGGCCAACCTGTACTCCACTTGTGTTTAATTTTATTGCTTTGTGCATGACAAGCTGACCTTCAGCTGAGCAGCGCTTTTCATAGTTTTTGCATTTTTGTTGTAATTTCCTAGTGATTCAAACAAAACTTCTCACTAGTGAACTTAAGCTTAAGCTGTCAGGCTGAGGTGAGCTTTTCAAGCTTTGCTACTAAAGTAGCTTCTGATCTTTGATGCTGTTTTGAGGGTTAATTTGCATATCTCGCTGCACTTTATTGTTGGGACCATTATATCCTGAATCCTTAAATCTTCTTGAATCCTAGGTTGAATCCTTAGCTTTAAAGGTACAAGCATAACCTAACTCGGATCACAGACAATCATATATTATGTTTTTATCCATGAAACTAATATGAAGAGATTAGAACAGTGCAGTACTGTGGTTAAAAGTCCTCAAGTCATATCTTTTTATTTTGACTTTACATTTAAAGTTGAAGTATTTCCAAGTTTTGTTAATTATTTTCTCATAAATTCATAAAATTAACATTTAGTGTGTTATTAAGCAACAAGTTGTTTGTGCCACTCATGGCTCAAACCTCAGGATTTTTTATTAAAAAAAAAATCTACCCACTGCTTTTGCAATTATTATGAAATCTGACATACAAATTCCTTCTGTTTAGTCAAAGCTCAAAGCACCAGAACTTCACTGAGCAACATTCTTGGGTTTTTTTTTTCTTTGTGCCAGCTTGTTTTGCTGGTAATTTTGGATTCAGTCAAAAACCAGGAGTTAAATGACCAGTGAGCCAATCCATGCTGTCATCAGAGATTCCTGTGAAGCAAGCTGAAAAGTGAGCATGTCCAACTACTTTGTGTAAACAAACTGTGTTGTTCAGTCCTGCTCCTAGACAACTGGAGCCGTTACCAGCCACCGCAAAAACCCGAGGCTCTCTGCTTATTAAAGACTGCCTTAATCCACAGTCAGCTTCATAAGCCCCTCTACCCCTTCCTCTCCGTCCCTTCCTCCCTTCTCCCTCCAACCTCATTCTTTGTGGGTTTGGGGTTGGCGTCAAAGAGATGCAGCCCAGCTCATTCTCCCTCCATCTCTCAAATTTTCCTTTTCTTAGTACTCCCTCTGCTTCTTCTCCATCTTCTCTCCTTATTTCCTCCCCTCTTTCCCTTTCTCGGGACTGGGCGTTCACATTTTTTGAAGCGGAGGCTTTGCCAAAGCTCATGTCACACTGAAACAATGAGAGCTGGTTTGAGAGAAAACACAGGAAGCCAAGATGTATGGACTCCAGCGGGCCTGTGCCCCGGTAAGAGGGAGAGCCAGCCAGAGTGCGGTTTGTTGGTACGACCCAGCGGGTGATTTACCTCACACAGGGAGAACTCACTGAACTGAACACACACAGTAAAGTTCACCCAGACACTTGCCAGAACAATAATACACACATATTGGCATTTCAAATCCTCTACTTCCTTTTATTTTCCAACTGAACTTCAAGAAAGCATCTCATCATAAATGGTCCAGAAAATTCCTGCTTTTTTCCAAATGTCTTTAACTTCAGCGTGAGGCAGATCAGGATACCCCGCTGAAAAATTCAGAGAAGAAACAAGTATGGGAAGCAGACATGCATTTTATAATCCGTGTTTGTGGGTGTGTGTGTGTGTGTGTGTGTGAGGGTGGATGAACTCATCCAGACATCTGCAAAGGAGGGTCAATTGAGCCTTTGTTGATGCCACTTGAGAATGATCCTCTTTAGCTCATTTAGTTGTTGATGGTATCTGTTTATAGAGATCTAAAAATGAGTGTGGGGGGAGCTGGCCACACTCCATTTATCAAAGTGAGGAACAGAAGAAAGAAGCATGGAGGCAAGGGACATATACCAGTGTTTGAACATAACTATTTACTGTGTGTTCTGATTCTTCCATGGGGCTTTCCACCAAACGCCTTTCGTAGCAACATGAAACAAATTGTGAAAATGGGAGTTGGGAAGAGAACAAGAGTAATCATTAACACGAAGGAGTCACGGAGTCAGCAGGGAGTACAGTCTGTGTAAATGGCATATCCTCCCATTCTGCGGTTTAATGTGAATCATTAGGAACAGTTTGCAGAACAACTTTTTTTAATTGTAGCTGCTGTACAGTCACACAGGGTGAACCTGTGCTTTTCCATTGGTCTCCTCCTCGTGTTTTAATCCCTGGCACTGTGGCTTCTCATCAACCATAGCTCCATATTTTACACATATGGCAAAGCTGACCTCTTGCATTGAGGCAAGTCAAACCAACAAGCACAAAGTTGTTTGTTTTATTCAGTGAACGTAGCATTAAAGAAACATCTGTTTATTTCACTTCCTGCTAAGCTCGATGGGCTTTTGATTGAGAGCCCACCACCAACAGATGCCCCGAAGCACTCTGCCAGCAATCGTGACAGTCTGCAAACCGTTTGTGTGAAACAAAATCAAATTTCCACTTAAAGACACTCAAAAATGTATTAAATTCATTTTAAAAGTTGAACCAAACACTTCAGCTCATAATTATGCTATTTAACAGGCCAGCTGTGGTCTGAGATGTATAAAGACAATGTTTTTATGAAATCCTGAGCACAACAAAGCAACTAACTTTGTTAGTCTCATCCTGGTTGCTAAACTTCAGTAAACTGTTAGTGTTAGCACAGTGCTATGACTGTAGTAGATGGGGTATAGCTTAAAAATGGCTTTGTTCTGCCCAAAAGTTTAAATATGCTGAAGAAAAACCTCGCACTGGTGTTTCTACCTAAGTTACTATAATCTCGTCCCTGCCGCTGCATCAGTTTATCGCACAAAAAAATTGCAAAAAAAAAAAAATTGCATACAAAAGATAAAGACTGCAGAGAAGGTTTTTGTGGAATCATAAAACAAACAGATAACAATCCAATGGCAAAGAAACTGGTAAGTGACACAGGAGAAGAATAAGAGAAGAAACTTCTACTAAAGTAGGAGAGGAAATGCCTGAAGGAAAGTGAATGAGGAATATGTAATGAATTCTTTCCATGCAGGGAATTTCCACATGCTGATAGGTTACTATTAGACTTGTCTAAGTTGTATATCTTCTGTTTCAGTACCCCCCCCCCCCCCCCCCCCC
>VUQR01017324.1:50679-68600 GCA_015108515.1 Hemichromis elongatus
TTAGGACATTATTTACATTATAACACTTAACCATGTTAGTGACGTTTTGCATTCGTATGTAGTTATAGCGCCTGAGTGTATGGTAAATGTATTTCTACCAGTTCAGTCTATTTTTTTTTTCACTAGCTGGGCCAACGTCCTCATTTTTGGTTTGACAGCGTAAAGGTGAATGCTTGAACGTGAGTTGTGCTGCGGTTTGGGGAAGGCCTCGAAGGGGACTGGCGACGGCACCCGGGCCTGGCAGATCCCCATGCACTAAATAAAAGTGAAGAAGTTAAAGAATTGAAAACAAGGAGGGAGGGAGGGTGGAGCACGTAAATGAGAACAAACAGCTTGTGGAACTGGGGGAACCTACATAGATGACAACCAGAAGGAGTGTGTTTGGAGGCATTGTCCCGCTCCCAAAATTCCGATACATAATCACCAATTAAGCTTTAATTGATTTTCCTTTAACCTGAGTCTCCGGTGGTTAAATGTAATTTGGAGCACTTCTTCAGTGAGCTTCAGTATTATTTTTCTATGCTAGTTAAAACAACTGTATAAAAGTATAAATGTCTTGAGCCATGGCTCAGTTGAAAGCCAATACTTGTTGAGTATCCATTGAAACATTTGAAATGGAAATAGAGCATATATGCAAAAACATAGTCTGTAAAAGTCTAGAGAGCTTGAAAGTCAATTTTAAGTATGATCACCTTTATTCTTCAACATGGCTGTACTCTCATAGGCAAGCTTTATTATAATTTCTTTAAATAGTCTTCAGGAATAGTTCTCCAGGTTTCTTGAATGAAATTCAAAGGTCTTCTTTGGTTGTTGGCTGCCTTTTGTTCTGTTCTCTGTAAAGATGATCCCACACTGCTTGAGTAATGTTGAGGTCTGGGCTCTGCAGAGAGGCAGGGTAAGAAGCAGGGTACACCCTGGATGGGTCTCCAGTCTATTGCAGGGCAAACACAGAGAGACACACTCACATTCACTAATTAACCTAACCCCACTCACTGCATGTTTAGAGACTGTGGGGAAAAAGCCAGAGTACCACAGAGAACCCACCCACACATGTAGAGAACATGCATTAGGTCAGTGGATTTAAACCCAGGACCTTCTTGCTATGATGACTCAGTACTAATCACCACATGTGTTTTCTATCCCAGTTTCCTTTTACTGGATTGACAGTATGTTGGGAATCATTTTTATATAAAAATATTATACTGCCTCTCAGATCTTTCCCAGATGGTTTTGCGTGGTGGATCAAAATCTTAATACTTTTCTGCATTCATAATTCCATCAGTTTTGACATTTAGCCTCAAACTATGACAGTCTCCACTGTAGTTTGCAGATAGCTGTAGATACTGTACATCCTGCATACATACTGATTAGCATTCGAACCAAAAATGTCAAATTCAGATTTATCTTTCCATAAGACCTGTTGCCATCTCAGCCCTGTCTCTCTGTTTCCCTTCCTTAGCAGTGGCTTCTTGACTTCCACCCTTTCACTGAGACCATTTCTGTTGAGGCTGTATCAAACAGCAAATGCAGAGGGGTGAGATGCATCTCTCAGGTCCTGCGTCAGGTCTGTGCTGGATTCTTTTGCTCTTTCTTAAGTAGATGACTTTCAGATACTGTTCATCTGCTGTGGATAGTTTTCTTTTAGGCCTACTACTTTTTTTCTTCTTCACTTGTGCAGTTTCCTCATTTTAAAGACAGACTGCACACCATTAAAAAAGTCTACGAAACTATTGCTTAGGACCATTAAAAAAAATACATGAATTCTGGCTGTGTGAAAGTAAAATATAAAGAAATGAGGGATGGCTTGAGACTGTCAACAACATAAAGAGCTCTGCCACTTTTAAACTGTAAACTTTTCACGTGCAGCTGATGACGCAGGGGCGCCCTCTGCTGTCAGCACATCAGAAACGTCGCCGCTCCGTTGCTCGTTTCCTATTGGCTGCGTGCAGTCATGTGACCAAAACAGAGTCATGGCGGCCTCTGCTGCAGTCCGGTCGAGCATGGGACTGACTTTGAGACTTTCTCGAGTTATCCCGGACTGTAGCACGTGTCCCCTGTTCAGATTAAAGTGCAGTGCGAAAAATGTGGCTAATTTACAAAGGAGGGGATCCTTTGATAGTCTTCGGACGATAAACCGACACTTACAGACGAGTATAGGTGAGTAGTGCAGCCTGCTAACACTTAGCCTAAAGCCGGTTCTTCTGTCAGGAATGTTTGTTTGTGATAAGTCTGAATAAGTGCTCATAAGCTTTCTTCTTGGTGGAGTTTCAGTTTTTGGCGATGCCAGCTAGGTTTGGCTTGCAGAAGGGGTCGATAATGTTAGCTGTAATCTGCCTGGAAAGTCGGTTCAATAACACTTGTGTAACTTCGTTTCGGCATTCCCAGTTAGGGATGTCAAACTTCTGCTACTCGGGTGCAACAAGTAAATCAGTCCCATTGTCAAAAGTGGAGGAGCTGATGTCACCTTTGAATACTCACAGTAATGATGGTTGTGTTGCTCTTTCATTAGGTCTTTACCACAGTGAGGAGGGGAGCTCCAATGCAGAGGACCCTAATGATGTGTAAGTCAGCTGAGGCTTTTATTGTGAAATACCTGGGTACGGTGAACTGCACATAAATGGCTGAACACGGAATTGGAATACTTTGATAAGAATTGTTACACAGCTGTTTCTGTCAAAAAAACTAAAGCTGAAGTTGGACGCAAGTGTAAATGAAAAATTAAAATAACTCACAACCAAAGCAGCCGTTGGATTGCAGTTCAAAACAACCCTAAACCACTACAGAGTACTAATGCTGATCATTAATTTGAGAGCACATACTTAAAAATAAGCAGACCTCTTGTTGCATTCAAAGTTTTTCTTATTTAAAACAAATAATTGGTAGATAAGATTAAAATGCCACAACTCTCACTCCTGCAGACTTAGCTTGTATGCAGTGTGTTTGAGCTAAAACCATCTTGTTTTGTACAGCAAAATTATAAGTAAGTCATACTGTTAGGTGGCAGTGGAAGTATCAAATGTTATTTCTTAGTCACCGTCTTATAACTACCAGAGCTCCATATGTTTTGATCTGGCAGATGCAGCCTTTTGGTTGCCAAACAGATGTGTAAGCTGCCACACTTTGGAGCTGCTTGCTGATTTATGACTTCCATTTAAAAGATGACAGTGTGATCAACCCCTGTGTTAAATATTTTTACGACATGAACATGGATATATTGCACTGTTTTGTTCTAATGAATTACTCAATTTCATTTGTGGCATATTTTGTATAGTATAAGTTGAGAATGGTGGAATAAGCACTTGAATTATGGCCAAATTAAAAATAAAACAAAACAAAAGAGAATGTATCACCTGTTTGTTGCTTTTAATGATGTCTTCTGTTCAGTGTCAACGTGGTGTATATAGATCGATCAGGCCAGAGGATCCCAGTGAAAGCTAAAGTGGGAGACAATGTCTTGTATCTGGCTCACAAGCATGGCATTGACCTGGAAGGTGAGGGTCGTTACAGATGAACCGTGTATGAACACCATTATCCTCGCACCATTGTCATTGAGATATTTGTGTCTTGTAATATTTAGGAGCATGTGAGGCGTCTCTTGCTTGCTCAACATGTCATGTTTACGTGAGTGCTGCTCATTTTGACAAACTGCCAGATCCTGAAGAGAGGTAGGACTGCTACCAGTGCCATCTTATTTAACAGGGTCATATTAAGTTTGACAAATCCATGCGATGCGGTTCAAAAGAAAATGATTAGTATTGACACATATCCATTCATAGAGAGGATGACATGCTTGACATGGCGCCGATGCTGCAGGAGAACTCCAGGCTTGGATGTCAGATCATTCTCACTCCGGAGCTTGACGGGATTGAACTCACCTTGCCCAAAGTCACCAGGAATTTCTACGTAGACGGCCATGTTCCCAAACCTCACTGAGAAGTGAAGATGAGGTCTGGAGAAAAATTGGAGCTTTTAACTGTGAGCTAATCACCATATGCACTGGTTGAGTTTGGGAGCGGGTCGACCACGAGGAAAGACGTTACAGGGATAGAAAAGTCCGTAGCAACTCCCAAGATGTCTTACCAACTGACTAATTCTAAGAGAACTGCAGGGGAGACTTTATTTAACAGAGTTAAATCTTTGTGCTGATTATTGGAACATTCCTTGTTACAGCTCAAATACGCACAAGTATCACAAGACTGTGTTTATCATTTTGGCTAGTCCATTATTATCACTCTTGTCATGTGTTATATGCATAGCATTTACTTTTGTATGCACCATGGTCATTTATACATTTGTGTCTGTGACGTAGAAGTACACGCTCACTATTGTCAGCTGCGAGGATCATCCTCTTCTGCAAGACAGAAAAAAGCCATAAACAGTCGTGTTTGCCTGATTCTTAAACACGGGCTCCTAAGAAATCAAGGCAGAATTTATACTGTTGAAACGTATTTTGTATTTGCTCCAAACATTCATGTGAATTGCATTTCAGATGAAAAGGTGTTTTAAAGCACTTCTTCTTAAGTGTCAGTGATTAAGGCTTGATTAGAGGATCTGCTCCAGCTGGTTCCACAGTAGGTCTGCTTGGAAGCTGGTGATCTTCATGTTACCATAGTATGAGTTTACCAAATCTACCTTTTACTCAAGTCTACTGTACTTGTCCAACTTACGCACGAGTGAATTGTGTATTTTATGTCTGATGAAATACAGATATTTTAAGTTGTGCAATAAAGTCTGTTTAAAAAGCTATTTTGAATAGTGCACTTATTACTTGGGGTCCCAGGCCTTCCCAAAAAGGTCTGTGCCCCCTCAGCTTAATTCTACTGATGAACAACTTGAAACATGTGCGGCACCTAGCAGGGGTGTCAAACTCCAGGCCTCGAGGGCCAGTGTCCTGCAGGTTTTAGATCTCACCCTGGGTCAACACACCTGAATCAAATGATTAGTTCATTAACAGGCCTCAGGAGAACTTCGAGACATGTTGAGGTGCTCATTTAGACATTTGAATCAGCTGTTTTAGATCAAAGACAACTTAAACCTGCAGGACATTGCCCCTCAAGGCCTGGAGTTCAACATCTGTGACCTAGAGGTCACTGCATCCCAAGCTAAAGTTAATTGGTTAAGGAAGCTCATTGCTTCTACAGAAGTAGCAAAAAAATGGCATGACTGGGGAGGATACTGAGGTTGAGCATAATGCAAGTCAGACTTTAGGAAGTGTCCCTATGAATTTGGAGCTAAAAAAAAAAAACTCCCAACCATCAAGTATGTGGTGAATTTTAATGTCCCTCTTGCTTTTGTACACATTTTAGCCGCTTTATTCGCTTGTGTGCGACTTTTAGTGCAAATGCACATCGGTGAAAGGTTTTAATATAGGTTGCTCCCCCCCCCCTTTTTTTGTATAAAAATTAATTGGTGACTTAAACCAGTTTTCACCTTGTCAAACTTGGTTGCCTGGTTCTGACCTTAACTCATTCGCCAGCAACCTTAAAATAACAGCTCAAATGCCACGATAATGACCTTATCGCCGACTCACCAACAGTTTAATAACAACTACTGGCTGCACGACTAGCTAACAGTCATTGCTGGGCCAAAGTAAAGGTTTTGTCCACTCGTATGTCCAGGCAAGCAGCAGATACAAAGTGAACAGGAGTTAGGAGTGGCAAAGCTTTTATACCCAGACAGGCTGTAATCTAGCAAACGAAAAACACCCGCGTCCCTTCTCCTGGCCCCAGAATCTGATCCAGTCATAGCAACCAGCCTCAGTGTTTTGAGTTCCCCAGTAAATCGACACGCTTAATTTTTTATTTGACGACGGATTGAAGATCACAGGTGAGCATCGAGAGTGGCACTCTACATGAATGTCAGACAGAGTGGGCTGAACGCTGGTATTTAGTTTGACCACGATTTTTAATCGTGTTTATCTCGTGTACATGATAAAGACACAGTTAGCTAGAGGCCATCACAGGTCAAAAAATATAACAGGAAAGGATTGATTATTGCAGGACGTGAAGGTGATGCACGATTACAGTTAATGGTTTTGAATATGCAATCATATAACTTAAAGTGTGTTCACTGAGTGCAGATACTTTGAGTGGAGTGAGTCAGTGCCTACAGAGTTTATTTAAATATAATCACAACGCTAAATTGTAGATCTGCTTGCATGTGCTTTAGAATTATCAATTTTGGATGAAACTTTTAGGCCTTAATTCATATATGGCATCTAAGGAGAAAAAAAAACAATGATTTGACAACTACACATGTTAAAAACACAATTTCGTATTAATGGAATTCGCTGGTGCGCTCGCGACGGCGCGACAACCGCGAAAATATGAAGCTGCTCGACATTGTAGAACGCAGGAAGTGCAACATTTGACGTTTCCGAACACGTTTGAACTCCACAGAAAAGTTTTGTTACATTATTTCCGGTGAGTTGAACTAGTTACACAAAAGTTTTGTTAAAAAAAAAGAACACGCCAGATTCAAGAGTTCATGTTTTAAGTAGTCCAACCTCACCACTATAACTATTTTGAAACAAAAGCAAAAATAGCTTTAGCTTATCTGCTGTAATTGCAGGCATATAATTGGGTGCATTAGCTCAGCCTCAGGCAGTATTGCCAGATGTACGATAATTATCGTATTTGTACGATAATTTTGGGTTGTGTACGTTTAATAATTTAAAAAATCCCCAAATGTACGATAATTTCCCGTTGTCTCTAGTAACACCGTCTCTTGCAGCAGTGGCTTTCCCATGTCAATTAGCCTACATAATTTCAAACTGTCCTGAAATCAGATTTCACCTTTGTGCTTAAAGATTCATGCTGTTGTGTCTATTACATAAACTGACTGGATCTGTACAATTGCGCAAATACGCATGCGTGGAGGTTGGAGTGGCGCCGACACATTCACACTACATTATGTTTCTGTTTTTAAAGATGCTTATTTAAACAGGGCAATCTAAAACGTCTTCTTTGTTATATTAGTGCGAAGTCATCTATAGAACGTTATTATCAAATTTATAATGTACGATAATTTGTACTGAAAAACGATAATTTAGGTTTCTCTGTACCATATTGTGGGATTTTGGATCTGGCAACACTGGCTTCAGGTAGCATGCATGGACCTTTATGCAATGACGTGACATTTCCCGTTTCACCTGTGAATTAGAAATTAATCCACGCACACATTATTCTCGTCCCAAATATAACGATCGGTAAGATATAAACCCACTTTTTGTTTTTGTTGATACATGATTACATAAATTAGTTATTTAGCATCGAAATATTTTAAATAAGTCATTATGGTAAAGTTGTGTCCCACCACTTAGGTGCAACCCTATTACCAAAACCTATCTTGTCTGGAACAGGAAAGAAAAAACAGTTAGTGACAATGAAGAGGAAGTGACTTGACGGACTCCTGAGCTAACGCCAGACGTAGACAAATGTCAGTCCTCTTCAGTATAATTTGTACATTCCATTCTTTTCTGACCAGATTGAATGTGTCGCTCTAATAAAACCCTGTTACCCATTATTACCCAAATAAGCTCTTTGACTCTGAGAGTCTTACAATCCACTCCTAGCATCGTTTTCTGAGCAAAACACTAATACCAGCACCGATTTGGAACCTTGTTACTGCAAAACCAACACACACACACACACACACATAGGTGTGTGTATATGTGTGTAAAAAAACAGCATGGTCCTGAGTATTTATGTCATTTGTTTGTCATTTGTATATCATAATCCTTAAATAAAGGTAAAGTAATTATCTTGATATTTAATCTTGTGTAATACCATAGGGTTACGGTGTAATTTTTAATAACATGTTTATAAATTACTTTCTTAGCTCACAAGAAATGTTTTTAATCTGTGCAATCTGTTTCCCTTGTAATAGATTTAATTGTTCTATGAATTGTGTATTTAAAGTAAAATTTGGAAATTAAATAGTGAAACTACTACAAAAAAAGTGTAACTATTAAAAACTGTTCAAGATATCAACAGTTGTTTATCTGAAATTTAAGGAGTATTTATTAATAGTAACATAATAGTAATAATAATTTTTTACCCCTAAATTCTCCTCCAATTATATGATCCACATATGTAGGCCAAATGGCACTATGCTATTATTTTATATTATATAAAAAATTTAGCTGCTTGCAGCCAAGTTGCTGCTTGTGGACTATTGATAGAAACTAATATTGTTCAATGTCCTGTGGTAGAAAGTATATTTATCATGTCAGAGCTGTAAAGGGCTGAAGGTTCAATAATTTGTAATAGAGAAAAGGCAAAGACTCAAGGGAAAGTTTAGAGAAAACATGCACAGATTTGCCTCTGCTAGTCTTAAAGATCATTGTTCCTATTCATGTTGCAGGCACTGCCTCAGTATGAGTACGAAATCAAGGATGCAAGCTGACTTTATCCAGGGAAACCACGAGAAAGTGGAACAAGATTCCCCCCAGTCTGCACTCTTCTACCTTTTCCAAGAAGTTTCCAAGCTTGTATCCCCTATCCACAACAGTTTCCCAGACTCAAATCTACCCAGTGAATCACAGATTAATACATATAGCCAGGATCCTTTAGTAATTAAAAAAGAAGAGGGTCCACATTCATTTGAAGCCTCTGTTAGTTCTGTCCAGGATCCTTCAGAAATGAAAAAGGAAAGTGATGCACATTCATTTCATACCTGTAATGGTTCCTGCCAGCATAGTTTTTCTCGTTCGTTGCCATGTAATGAGCTGAAAAAGGTAAATGAGGAGTGCCAAAGCACCAATGTCACAACTACACCACAGTGTGAACGCAGTAGTCCCTGGAAAGTGCTGAGCCTGATCAACTTGCAGTGTGAAAAGCTGCTTTATCGGGAAAATCTTGAGGTGTTACACCCAAGTTCAGCCTCATGTGCCACAAAATTAGGCTATTCAACAGTCAAATTATCCACTGCAGCCCCAGATGTTACAGAAGTTGCAATAAGAAGCGGTGAATCCATGTTAGGCTCATCTCCTCATCTCTTTGAGAGACAAGAAATCACACCCTCTGTCAGTGCTGAGGAAAAAGTGGCAAGAAGACCCACAGGAGATGGATTTAAACTACAGTGCTGTGTGAAAGACTCTGAGATGGGTGTTCAGCTTAAAACTGCTGGGAAAACAGACACTGACAGAGCAGACTTGCTGGGAGACAGTACAACAACATCTCTGCATCCTCAACACAGAAAAATAGAAGTTAACGTCAGTGTCAACACACAAATTGGCTGCAGCCAGGAGTGTGAGAAGTATTGTTCTTCTAGCAAACAGGATATTTCAAATGCGGCCTTTTCTGAAACTGCTTTATCACAAGCACACAATGCATGTCTTAACACCAAGCTAACTTGTAATTCAAATGATGAGACTTGTACTACTCTATCAAAGCCAGTATTGTCACTAGATATTAATGCAAATCTTACTTTATCTGTGGAACCCCAATGTGACAGCAAGCTGCCTCCTCTGAGCCCCATCCAACTTTCTTCACAATCACCATCACTTACATTCAGCACTCCAGAGAAATCTCTCTTAGGTTCAAAACCAGATGAATGCGCAGATGCCCCCATAGATAAGGAAGCCCCTCCAACTGCCCCGATAAAAACGTCTGCACCATCCAAAGCAGAACTTTGGACAGTGCAAAAGGATGAACGTGGTTCATCCTCTTCACACCAGTGGAGAACTAAGACTCCTAGAAAACAGCCTCATCCCAGTCGTAGTGTTGATATTCAAGACTCAGACTTCCAGGGAGTGACATTCAGGATGGACACGGAGCTGGACGAAAGCAGGGAACAGTGTCGGCTTCTCATAACTTCAAAATACAGGTAGACAAAGGCATCTTTGGTACACACCACAAATTGCAAAACTTGGTATGAGCTTAAATCTAATCCTCTCACATTATTGGTGATTTCTGCATGTGTACCCACAACAGCAAGGAACTCTGCAAGAGTATAAGAAAACCCAAGCTGAGGACACGGTCAGCTCAGAAATCATTTAAATCTAGCAGCTCAGATGAGGAGAACGGCCTCACAACCAGTGTTTTAAGTGAGTACCCCCTAACTATGTCGTCGGCGAAGCTGCTCATTTTTGTAACTGCTTTTCCTGGATCATCTAACAGAAGATGCAGAGAAGAGCTGTAATAGTTTACAGACTATTTTGCTTGTTTTGGTTTCATTTTTATTGTTAAAAATTGTTTCTTTGGGGACTTTATCCAGAATACAACACCAAACTAACCCAGATGGAGAAACACTCAGCAAAACATGACAAAATATTAATATTGGAAATAAAAATATTGTAAGAATTTAATGTTTATTAATTATGACTGATACCATAGTTGTAAATAAAAGTATCTGCAGCATTACAGTGTTTTAGAAGTGCATTTGTGTGTGATACTCATAATCTCCACTAGAGGACACCACCACCTTAGAAATATGTAATCAAACAGGGTCTGACAAGTGTGACTGTTTCATACAAGTTTTTAGGAGAACACTTGTATGAAATAATTTTGGATTCAGTGCAGTCCTCATCTTTCCTTCTCCTTTAAAATTTTTCTTTACAAATCTGTAACTATTTGACATTTGCGTGTGTTTCATTTTTGGTAAAGTGGGAATGTCAGTGTGCTATTTCCAGCATTTAAAGACCAAAGAGCCAAGGCTCTCGACAAATATGGAGCCTTGTTCTCATATATTGGTTAGTTAAAGGAAAATGGAGTATAAATGTCCAGTGAAGCTGTAGATTGTTGTGTATTTTTTATAAATTAAAATATCTTTCACTAAATTGAGGTTATTGTCTAGAGTCGGTGGTCGTTTAATAATTTGATAATGTTTTTGAGGCGTAAAATTACAAATGTATCTTTAAATCATGCATTATTGCAAATATAGTCGCAACATTTGGTTGCATTAAAACACTTCCTTTATTCAGATAAAAAATGATGCTTGGCAAGAAGTTATTTAAGCACACTCGGTTCAGTTTTACTGCTACTTACTTAATCTTTGATTTCTGTTTTATTAGAGGGTAAAGTTTGTGCATCATGCTGCACCAGGAAGACCCCAATGTGGAGAGATGCCGAGGATGGGACTCCACTGTGTAATGCCTGTGGGATAAGGTAGCTTGATATTCAATGTCTTAAACACTCACGTGAAGCTGTGCATTAGGGCTGATCAGTTGGATTATTGTGATTTTTAACAGAGTCTTAAATTTCCTTTGAGTCCTCATTGATGATGTTGAATTATAGAATATGTTCATTCTTTTAAACTAACTTGTATTTTGTGGAAACTTAATCCAAAATCAGTTTGTGCTGATGTTTGCTTATTTTGCCAAAAATGTTTTATCGTGTTTTTCAGCAGTCAGTTGCCACAACACTGTGCAGTAAAACAAGTTCAGGCTTCACAAACACGTTCCAGAAAAGATAAACTTATTTTCTGTCATTCTCATAAGAGTCTGGCTACATCGTACAGAAACTTTACTTCATGCATGACTTCCCGGACTAATGCATTAATCTCACGATTACACGAAATGGTATTTTAATACTCAGTGGCCTATAATTTCTCTTTCAGAAATAAACACATGTCAGTTTTTGAAATAAGGAGTAATGCTGGGGTCAAAAGAATGTGCAGATAATCGACTTTGGAAAAGTATTAAATGTCCAAGCTGGTAAAATGGCTTGTAGTATTATTATAAATCAATCATCTGCCAATGATAATTTGACTAAACAGCATTTATGCACCTGAGCATTAAAGGGCAAATAGTTGAACCAACACTGCACTTTTTCTCTGACTTTTGAAGGTATAAGAAGTACAGAGTGCGCTGTGTCAACTGCTGGCATATCCCTCGGAAAGAGGGCAACTCCAACTCGTGTTGCCTCAAGTGTGGAAACTTTGTGAGCCTGACCTCAGCTCAGCGGAAACACACCACCTAGAGAACTTGCACACAGCACAGGTTTTTATGCCCACATGTGACAGAGCTTTGCACAGACGCACACAGCAGAAACAATACTCGCTGATCTCGTAATACTTTACAGTTAACTACAGATATGACTACCTCTGACCTGACTCAAGGTATTTAAATTCATTTTACTGTTATAGCACTGTACCTCAGACCATAGTGCACATTTACCTCTATGACTGTGTGCATAAAAAAAAAAAGAAGAAAATCTTGTAAAACATTGAAATTTGTATGTTCAGTGCTTAAAATGAAGGAAAATGCCTGAAAGTCTTTTCTGGACTGATCCTATTTCTGCTCCTTAATTTGTATTTAGCATGTGTGATGGAGCTTAGACAGTTTGTTTTTTTGTTTTGTTTTTTTCACTAAGAGGGATATGCTGAGGAGGCACAGTCAGGCTGTAACAGAGCTGAGAATCCTTTACTACAAATAAGTGGGATACTGAAGGACCGCTGTCAGAAGTTGATACATTCAGTGGAAAGTTTAGCTGTGACATTTTTCGTCCAAAGAGCTTCAGTGTTGCTTACATATAATGGTCAGTAGAACCCGACAGCTGTAATAGAAAGTTATTTCTGTACAGGCCCTGAGCTCAGTGCTGTTTTTCACTGTTATTGACTGTAAAACACTCATACTGCTCCTGATCCTGACGGCGCCAGTGTTTACTAAGTTCATCAGATACATTTAGTTGAACAAGTTAAATCAAGCTATTTATTTTTGTTGTTGTTTCTAATTGTGGTTGTATTAAGTGTTCACTTTTCTTTGGTATCTATTTGGGTTATTGCTTCTGAGCATTATTTTATTTGGCTTGTTAAATAGGTGTGTAGATTTCCTTAGTATTGCTGTTTTCTGTGAAATGAGGAAAAAGGGTTTTTTGTGTGTTTGCATGGGTTTTTGTCTGTATTAAATTCATTAACAAACCTGAGTCTCCCCGTTCTTCTTTTAAGAATTTAAGTTAGTATTGCAGTGACTGTAAAATGATAAGTGGGTTTCAAATGGGTGCACATATCAAATTAAACTGCAGTGAGGGGGAAGAAATGTTCAGTAATGAGGCTTCCCACAGTTCCTTCAGCCCACCATGCACTACAAGCCTGCTGGCCAAGTGGGTGGCCTCGCACGGACTGATACAGTGCAGCTATTATTTCAAAATGGATTACGTCTTCTTGAGTTAGTTCTCTCGCCATGTGCCAAACCATCCGGCAAAGTGGAATACTGAAGGAAATGAGCGCTATGTAAGCCAAGGACATAAAAGAACTCAATGAAATTCATATGCCTGCACTTATTTTACATTACACATGCTCCAAAATGTCTCACCTGCTGCGGTCATTTAAACATCAGTCATAATCAATAATGAATGAATGTACACAAATCAAATTTTATGGTGCTTGGCAGCCTGTCTAGCTTTGTACCTTTGATACTCGAGTGCAGTTCAAAGACGAGCATTATGCATTTCACTCAGCTATGTTTGCTTGAAGACCTCTGCAGAGATTTATTCATTTTAATTGTTGCTGAAACATTATGGGTGCATAAAATATGGCTAACTGTTCAATTAAGCAAATAGTAGATAAAATGGCTAAGCCTGGCTCTCCAACCCCATTCTGTGATGTTAAGGGAAAAATACTTTTTTCACTTTAATTATAGAAGGGATTGTTTTTACACTGTGATGTGACTACTTAATATAAACCATCAGAACTAGCAAATAAAATGTATTAAGTCTTTTTTTACAGTCACAAAGCGCTGTACACAAAAAGGGTAAAATAAATAAGAACATGAGGTGCCATAATAGCCAATGAAAAGAAAAAGCTAATCAGTACACACTCAACAATTATTGAGTCAGAAAATTGTGTAGCCCAAAAAAACGTTTAATAAATAAATCATATCCATCATGGACATACAGTTAAAATATGTACTTAAAAGGAAATCACAACAGTAAAATGTAAAAAGTTATGAAGGAAGAAAACAATAAAAAATAGGGCCTTTATTACAAAAAACGTGTATACACCGGGGAAAATATGCATGAATTAGTATAATTAGTGTAACCACACCTTCAGTATTATCAGTTTATTTCTCCATCTTTGATTAAATAAAGTGTTTTCCCCCCACAACTTCAGGATTGTGGATACCTGCAGCTGTGGCGGGACTGCGTGAGGAGGAGGGGGAAGTTCGCAGTGGGAGGCTCAAAAGTCAGGATGTAGTCAGATGCGCGACTTTTTTGTGAATGAAAGGGAACGAGGGGGTCTGCACTTTCTGTCCTAGACAGGGACCGAATCTCGCCCGCTGGGGCCGCCGTACCACAAGGCAGTCCGGATCATGACGCTGGACAACAAACCCATGGATGAGGCGGACACTGAAGTGGAGGCCCAGGCGGACTGCAGAGAAGTTGTGAGGAGGACAGCTTTATCAGTGTTCGGGGAGAGTAATGTAGACTTGAAGCGACGGCCTTCATCCTTTTTTCCTGGCGTGCAGAGAAAGGACGACTTTGAAGTCGGACTGCAGGAGGGTCCCGGAAGGAGAATTGCTTCAGTGAAGCCTCCGTACTCTTATATCGCTCTCATTACCATGGCCATCCTCCAGAGTCCCAAAAAGAGGCTCACCCTGAGTGAGATATGCGATTTTATCAGCCGGCGCTTTGTTTATTATCGGGAGAAGTTCCCTTCGTGGCAAAACTCAATCCGACACAACTTGTCTTTAAATGACTGCTTTGTCAAAATGCCCCGGGAACCCGGGAATCCAGGCAAGGGAAATTACTGGACTCTGGATCCCATGTCGGCAGATATGTTTGAAAATGGGAGTTTTCTTCGTCGCAGGAAACGCTTTAAGAGGCAAAGTTTATTTTTGGCACCGATGAAGGGCTCTAGGGCGCAGGAGCTCAGTCTGATGCCCGTGTTTCCTCTCCTCGGAGTGCGCAGGGTGGTCTCTGGTCTTCAGAGTCCCGATTTCTACCGAGATCAGGATCTAGGAAGTGGTTTCGAGTCCCGGGTTATCCCTAACACACCACCTATAAGCAGCATCACACCTGCGCTTTCCTCGATCCTCTCCAAAAATTTCCCTTCTTATCAAAACTTTGAACATTTCGACACCGGATGCTCCGCCGCTGTGCAATCTTTGCCTCCAACCTCCTGCCTCCTGCATCCCGTTTCACTCCACGGAATGATACCCAACTTCACTCTTTCGCAGCTGCCTGCTTTTCCCACCGGGATCTTTAAGATTTCGTCTACCGGTAATTTATTTTAGGCTAATGATGTGCGCCTGCTTGGAACTCACGGAAGCCAACAAGGCTACCAAATACTGACTCTAAAGTAAATGCTTTCAAAACGGATGTTTTTAAAATCTTTCAGTGTGTTTGGAATAAAATTGATTATTTTAATTTCATGTGTGCACTTTTTATTAAACACCGCAATGTTTATAACATCAAACAGACAACAGCAAGTGAACCCGGTTCATATAAATTAATTCAGCGATGTTTTTAGTCGTTATTACTGCTTAATTTTAAATATTTTTACGATTGAATTAAACTAAAGTCTAGACTTAAATGGCAAATTTGCAGGATTCTAAATAAAAATAATAAAACAACGAGAAATGAAAATTTCATATTCTTAATATTACTTTAGATGACAAATCATAAAGAGACTGTTTAGGCTTATACAAATACTAATGACAATATCCATCGTTGTGTCGCAAATTGGGGCATTTGGCTTTGTATCATTTTAAAAGAAAAGAATAAGTATGTTTCAATAATTTAAATACTTAGATTATTTTTGACTACCTACAGCTTGAGCCTAAGCGGAAACTTCAGTTTCGATCCATCCGAAAAACAGGAACTGAGCAGTTCCCGGTCTTGTGTCGTGTATAGATTATTTTGTTGTGGGTGACTGATTTGCTACCTTTAGGATAAAAGAACACAATACATCTGGGCATGCTCACATGTTCTCCTTCCCCCTTCTTTTTACCTTCGGTTTGAGTGCATACGTATTCTCTCACATCCTACTGGAAACCAGACCTTCTTTATTAAAACCACATCTTCATTTTTCAAAACACTTCTGTCAGGGAAGCTAATAGTCACGTTTTTGCTTTGTGGTGTACTCCAGCCTGTGCACACCAGGAATATTAGATTCACTCAATCATCGGGCTGCCGGGTATTATTACATCTTTTTACGTCTTTATTTAGACGTTCTCAGTTGTGTTTGCTGTGTTGTGGAGAGATGAGTTGTGGAGTAGGCCTGATTTCCCACAAAAAAGCTTCAGATCCACACACACACACACACGCACGCACACACACGCGCACACACACACGCACACACACACACACACATGTTGGGTTTTCATAACTTGTGGGGAAATCTCGTTGACTTTCCCTAGCCCCTTACCCTAACCCTAACCATCAAAAACAAATGCCTAACCCTGACCCTGACCCTTAACCTAACCATAACCTAATAGTAACCCTGACACTAAAACCGCATGTTGAGTCTCAAAAATGCCTTCAAAGTCATGGGGACCAGGATTTTGGTCCCCACAAGGGCTGTCGGTCCCCACAAGAATAGTAAACTTCCAATTTTTGGTTGCCACGAAGATGTTAATACCCGTCCACACACAGCAAAATGGGAACAATTATGAATTATCAAGATCAAAGGCCCTTTAGGACTTTTTTTCTATAGAGATGCAGAAATATGTATAAACCATTTTATTATTGTAGCTCTGGGAGGAATTTACCATTTACTTTGCAAATGTGCAATTCATTAAAAGAAAGGGTGGCTTAAACTGACATATAAAAAGCACCATGCGTCAGTAAGAGATTAGAACAAATTTCTTCCATATACTGCCAATATTATTATTGCATATAGTCTCTATAAAGAGTGCATAAACCCAACCTCTACACCTAGATCTATAACAATCATCTATTGTTCTAGTTTTGAAATTGTACTCTTTGTTGAACACTTTTATTCTAAAGGTGCACAGATAATTTATTGATATTTGTACAATAATATAATAGTTTACAAATTTCTGCAGAACTATGTTTCTGCATCCATGGCAGGTAATCTCTACTAGGAAGTTTCATGTGTCTCATAAATGGTCTTTTACCGTGTTTTAACATCTGTCTTTAACTGAAATCACCCTCAAGGTACTTTTCATGCTCAGTTCTACTGAGTTTTATTCAGGTACCGCTCACACACACTCTCAGCCCATGTTAAAAAAATAAAAAAGTGTATATGTTTTTCATGGCAACCCAATAAAGCCAGCTGGTAAAGTCTGAGGAGGAGCCTTTAAGACATGAGTCCTGTGACAGTAAATGTGCAGCATTTCAAGCAGGTGACCCCTTCCATTAAAACCTTCAACAGATGATATACAGCAGCAGAGCCACAAACTCATTTTTCATTCATACATCTGTGCAGGAAGTGGAAGAGTTTATTGGAGGAGTGGAATTTAGTGAGTCAACATTTTACTTGTTTCATAATTTCAATGTTTATTCACTCTTTTTCTTGTTTTTTTTTTCTTGAATCGGGCTTTCACTACAGACAAAAAAGTGATGTTAAAATATGCAGTAAAAATAAATAAATAAATAATCAGCCAGGCTGTTGTGATGCTCCATAAATCCTCAGCTCTTTTCAGCAGTAAGAGACAAAGTGGGTTTGGAATAGAAATGTGATCACAGCAACAGCTCACGATGAGAGAACACCACAGGAATAGTCCTTGTTGTCTTGTTTTTGGCGGCTCTCCCTCAGTCACTCCTAACCCTGTTGAAAGAAGAGTTCTTGTGGCTTTATTTGTTTCACACATCTTCCTTCAAACTGCTGCACTTTCTCAATAAACAGCACAAAGGATACTTGACGCACTTTGAGAAGAATGACGGCAAATATTTGCACTGCTACAGCTTCTGTGACATCTTTCAGTAAGACAACATTTGGTTTCAGTTCATTGCTTCTTTATATTTTCTTTCTTTCTTTCTTTTTTCTTTTTTTTTTTTAATATCTGTTTTAATTTT
>VUQR01017327.1:0-11663 GCA_015108515.1 Hemichromis elongatus
GTGTTTATTTGCTGGTTTGTCGGTAGCAGCTCCTGAAAAGCAAGTCTACACAGAACTGTTCGACCAACGCCAGGAGTTCTGCGTCGCCAGTAGATCTGGAACACCGGCCGTGGCTCCAGCAAACATCAGCTGATACTAGGAAGTAATATTAAATAAATTCTAACAACAGCTTATCAAGCATAAACGTGCTGCTGTTGTTTTTTCAGTGCGGCATCCGCTAGTTTCCTCTTTCTGGCGCAAAGGGGGCGATAAACAAACGAGAGACGGACAGAAAAGCCGATCAGCTGATCATTGATCAGTTTCGTGATTGACGTAGCAACAGCAGAGGGAGGGGGAGAGGATTAGACAAGAAGAGGCAGCAGCGTAAAGACGAAGCAAAAGGCTCCGGCTTTGTGTCTTTTTTTTTTATTCTATTACGGGACAGATCGCGTTCCTTTTTCCCCCAAAGTTCGACCTCATCGGCTGTCATTTTTCCAGCACAGAGTCGATCATTACAAAAAAAAAAAGAAATCGCTCGATGGCCAGTCCACAACTGGGTGAAGTGTCAAGTCTTTTCAAGTAAACCGGTTCAAGTCCAATTCAAGTCCCAAGTCATTGGTGTACAAGTCCAAGTCAAGTCCAAGTCTTAGATCATTTTTTCAAGTCAAGTCTGAAGTCATAAAATTAGTGACTCGAGTCTGACTCGAGTCCAAGTCATGTGACTCGAGTCCACACCTCTGAACACAAAACTATTGAATACACTGCACACTAGCTACACAACACTTCACACCAACTATGCAACCCAAACACGCTAAACATCACAAATCTCTCGTATCTCAAAACTAAATGTCACATGTTGCCATGTAATTTTGTGATTGGTACATTTTTCCACCAATAGAAAAGTTTTTTTTTTGTTTTCTCTTTTTTGGTTGCAAGCAGAGAGCGCATGCAAGTGCTTTCCTTACAGTTTCTTCTCAGAGTAAACAAAGCGATAGCATTCAGAAAAAAAACATGTATTTTTTATCATGACTCTGGTTTTATGTATCAACACAATTCAAGCAATTGTATATAGTTTGAAGTCCCCACTTTTTCACGCAAAAATAGACACTCAGGGTTTTCATGGGTTGACGTAGCATATTGTTGCTTTGTCATGTGATTGGTTTATCATGACTACTTTCTTCTATATTAGCCAATCAGCAGCTCTCGCTCGATTGTTTCCACTCCAGCTGAGGGTGTTGAACACAGCAGATACGAGCAGAACACAGATACAGCAGACAGACACCCTCTCAACTTTTAAGATTAGGCTTGAAACGTTCTTTTTTGATAAGGGTTTTGGTTAGGGCTGAACAAGATGACACTGAACCCTCCCGTAGTTAAGCTGCAATAGCTCTAGACTGTATAGCTGCTCAGGGATTCACATGATCAGTGTTTCTTCTCCACTCACCTCTTTTCACTCTCTGTGTGTTTATGCACCACTTTGCATTTAATCTCTGTCTCTCTTCCACGGTGTCTTCTGTCATGTCTCCCTTCCCTCATCCCCACCCAGTCGTGGCAGATGGTCACTTCTCCATGATCATGTCTCCACCAGAGTCTCTTCCTATTAATAAGGAGGTCTTCATTCCCGCTGTCGCCAAACGCTTGCTTATAGCGAGGTGTCTGATAGTTCGGGCTTCAATATGAGATGCCTTGAGGCAACTGTGAAGGCACTTTAGATCAATTTCTGTCACTGTTGTCGTCTCAAGGGCTTATGGTTTTGTGCTTTATAGATACAGTTGAACTGGATTCAATTGAAGTGAATTAAATTTTGCTATTTAAAGTTCAAATTTCATTTTTTATCCATCATTTAGGAGTACATACACTAATTGTAATTTTCACATTTTATTTTGCAGATTATAATCACAGCGTGACATTAGATGATCAAAAGGTCAAAGTTCGGCTTCACTTGGACATCATAGCATTGTTTTGCAAAATATTTTTTTTTAGCATTCTTGAAAACCATTAGACAGTAGCATAAGAAAAAACCCTTACTGTACAGTGTGTAGCCCAATCTTTGCTCTAGATAGCGATTGAATGGTGAGGTTATAGTATAAATAATCTTGTGTTATTATTATATACAGTGTAATATAATATGTCATATTCTGAGTTGTGGGAAAGCTGTTCAGTTCTCCTCTCAGTTGTCATCACAAGTGTGAGATGTGTGAAAATTAATGATAGCCGTTAGCTATCACCGACTTGGCGGTATAAACCACACAAGTGTAAACAAGTCTGTATCAAAAGGGCTGCAAAACTTTGAAGAAAACATGACTTTAACCCTAATAACATCACATAAAAACTCCTTATCAGGCCTGTAAATGTGTTAGGAGTTGGAAATAAATGCAGGGATTCTCCAGAGTTTTAATACAGATTTCATAACTGTTTCTTATTTAGGGTTAAAAGCGTTTATATGATTAGTTGTCTGTCAGCAAGCTTGCAATAAAAACTACAACAGTAGGGTTTTTTTTGACAGTTAGTGTAAAGTTAGGTCACGAGCACAGCAAGAACCCATTAAAGATTTGGATCACATTAAAAGTGCATGATCAGAGCCCTTCCCGTTCTTTCTGTTTTGCGTTGCGTGAATTCAGCACGGAATGGAGAGAGCAGACCTTTTGATATGCGATAGCAGGAAAAGTACAGATGGTTCAAAAAAATTCATGGCTCCATTAATACATTTTGGCACAGCAGAGAAAAAATATGTGAAAAATTATTTGTTTCTCATTTATTTTGGAAAGCATAAAATTCCATCAGCGGCTCGCTGACTCATTCTGTTCGACATCGACCCAGCCGTCTTCTGTCAACCTCAGTGGAATAGCCAAAAGATACTATGTGTGTGGTTTTGACGAGAGAGACTGTTTATATGTTGCACTCTCTGCGTCTGTGTTTCTGTCCATGTGTTTAAGTCTTTAGACTGACCCCCACTGTATGAGCAAAGATGTAACAGCTGTGGGAAAATGTGTCGTGCAAGATAATGCATCACACAGAAATCACATTATACCAGCTATAGCATGCTGGGCGAGCAGGGGTAACCTCGGGCATAGTTTCCTACCAAAATGATCTGCTACACTGAGCCATTTTGAAACAAATGGTAAACAAAACTAGTGATGGAGATCCCCTATAATTGTTATATTTTTGCATCTGCACATATGAGTTGTATATGTTGTTATTGAAGCTATTTTGTGGTACTAGGATATGTGTAAAATATTGACTTCGACATTTTTTTCATGTTTTAATGTTAAATCAAACATTATATGGGATTAAAACCCGTATAAAAAAAAATCTTTTCATTCTTTTATTTGCTGCTTGGAGAGGATTTTGCTTTTGGTTCCTGTTTTATGACGTGACAATTGAAAATCATGAGATTTTACAACGATTTTGTATTTTAATGCTCGTTGGATTGAGCCTTGACAACACGCTAAGCTCTCAGCACGGTTAGGAATACAGAACAATGTGTCCTGAGCTGTGGAAATAATAAAAGAAAAAGCCGGCACTGTGAAAAAGAGCTTCCCAGTGGATACATAATTTCTGCCTGTTTGCCGTCTTGTTTCGCCATGCTTTCTTTTGATAAACAGGTGCTTATGAGCCCTGATTTTACATGCGTTGCTTGCTCTTGACTCATGCTCTTTTTATCTGCGCTGCTCTGTCCTGTGGCTGCTTAATTTAGAGGCATTTACATATGAGCTGGGAGCTGTCCGAGTCCTTGGGGAGGCCTTTGAAGCTGCGCCTGCAGAGAGGAGAGGAGGGGAGGGCTGCAGAGGGCTGCCGGGGATTGTGGCATGAGAGAGTGACTCAAAAGCTGCAGCAGGAGTTAAGGTGAAGTTGCAGCTTTGACCTTCTTGGTCCAGTGAAGGCTAGGCTATGGTGACAAAGAAGTCAATATTAAAATGAGTCTTCAACAGCAATAGTAGTGACATCAAATATTTCTCTATCACTGCCTTAAAAATGAGCACAGACTCAGATTCATCCTTATGTGTGGTGCAGCCAGTGCTTTTAGTATTTTGGAAGCGTGTGTGAGAGCCTGAGGTATTGTAATTTCTGGCACCAGGACTGTTGCGACAAGAGCTGGATCTAAAACTGGTGCTAGGGTGTGAAGCAGCTCACACTTTGGCTTTGATGGGAGAGGAGGTTCCAACTAAAGATGCAGCTCAGGCTCAGAGCTGAACACGCTGTAATACACTTGCAGGAAGATCCCCATATGCTGTACAATACGTGATAGGATGTGTAATTTTTAGTCAAGTCTGAAATTTGCAAATTTTTATTTAGTTTTGTTGTATGAATTAGGTCCTGTGGCCACAGTGATGGGATGGAGCACCTCCCTAACCTTTGACTAGATACGTGGTTAAGAAAAACAATGGATAAATCAAACACTGATGAATACGTTATTTCTCCTGGTACATCCCATTTCTCACCATTTGCACAGCAAACTGTTTTAACCCAAGCAGTGAAAATGAGGCAGAATCGGGTAGCTCCAAACAGAAGGACCAGTTGGAACAAATCCAGGAACTGTAGGATTGCTAAACGAGGGCCTACCTCTGTAGCATGGATGTGGTTTGGTTATGAAAAGTCCGACATGGACCAGAAAACTTTACTATATAAATTACAAACCGGTCCCCACCACAGACTCAAACACCTACGTGGGAATCAGGTGAAAGAGTATGGAGAGAGTTTACAGATGAGAAGCAAAAAAGAGCAAAATAAACCCTAGACCCAAACGTTATAACAAGCTTTTCTCCGCAGCACGCCGTGTAATAAATGCTCACAAAGAAAATGGCGGCAGTTACAACTTATGTCTAAAAATATACAGTTTCATGCATCGGTCAAAACACTCGACTCCAGGTACGTCACCCAGCTGAAAACACTTCACACAGGTCGAGTTGACAAATTGACAAAAAGCTTTATTACCATAAGATTTAAATATCATGTCACATTGGACCCCTGACCTATATTTCAAGGTCAAATAAGGTCGTGGCTTTGTTTGTATTGGCAACATTAAGAAAATGATATAAGCATATGGGGAGTCTAAGCATCACATCATAACATCCAAATATCATTTCACATCTGCCCTTTTTTTTTCAAGTCGACTTAAAAATGTGTAAAATCTTTCTTTAAGAGAAAGACGGTGAGCTGCCTAATTAGTTAGAAATATACTGCAGTATAATATTATATAATACGCTCAATGTATTCATGTGCAGTTATTAGATACAAATCAGTATCTACTATCCATGACCTGCTCCTGCATAATATTTATGTAATCACAGATGAAACATCTGTTATGCTTACCTGATATTTGCTGCACTACAAACGTCTTCGGGTACATTTAAAAAGGACAAAGAAAACAAAATGTGGATATATACAATATACAACACTATTCCCATAGAAGTAGATAGTGAGCTGCCTTGGTGGAGATTTGTTGCTTATTGTTAATTCTGCCTTATCAATAAGTTGCGAACCTAATATAATCAGATTACACCATACAAATAATTTTATTATCAGTTTTCTCAAAACTTAACTTTTGTTTCCCAGCACTGTACCCTGCAGGTATCCTTATTTATAAAGCACATAACACATAAAAGTAGTTTAAATTATTTCTCTCTTACTCACATATTCTGAGTTACAGTAGTTTCTTCTATGCATCTGCTACCTGGATCACACAGGCAACAAACAGCTTATTATGGGGACGTGTCAAGTTGAGTGAGTCTCACGGCACTTTTAGCTTCCTGGTCACTTCCTTTCTCCTCAATGATTAAATGCCAGATTACTTCCTGTCAGGCTAATTGAAAGCTGTTAATCTAAAAACCTTACTGTAAAGAATTAGTAAGCAAGTCTATCTCATTTGTACCCAAGGTGCTTTTGTCAATTTGTTTTTAAAGACTTTTTCAGATGCCTTCCAATGTCTGTTGTACTAAATCAGGGGAAAAAACCTCCTTCAAAACATACATGAATATGAATATCAGTCTAGTGATGCGGTCAGGCTTTCAGTCCAGGTGAAATAATGTTTTATTGTGAAGCTAAAGGGTCTTCTGCTCAGGTCAGAGTAAAACCAGGAAGTCAAGTGAGCCTGTTTCCAGCTGCAGACGGGGAAACTGAGGTCGAATGCTGATGTCAGGATGGAGGTGAAGGCTCACAGAAAACCGCAGCTCGCCTTGTCTGCTCAGCAATCTCCCACTTTATTACATAACACGCTTAGATAACCCTCCTAGCTCTGGCCCCATCTTCTTTTCTATCTTTTTGCTTCAAAGTTGAAAAATGTTTTTATTTTCTAATGTTGTAAATATTTAGCTACGGGCTGTACACTGTTGGCCTCTGCTGCTCCGAATACTCAGCTTTGTTAATTGTGTTAAAACACATTGTGCAGAGCGTGCAGAAGCCTCGGGGGTCCTGGCTGCTACTCCTGTTTTTAAGAAGAATGAATGACTTATGTTTATTTTCATGAGCCTTGTTCTCTGCTCACTGTGAACGTGTGCTAGTATCAGAGGGAGCTTATTATACAGCTAAATGAAAATCATCGGACGATGTCAAAATGTGGACCAAGGTATGGACTTGTTGCATGCCATCTATTCTGTTGCACGTGCAGCTTCTAGTTACTTATCACCAATATGCTGTTTAGTCATGGAGCAATATCAGCTTTCATTCTAGGGACTCATATTACCGTATTTTTCGGGCTATTAGGCGCACTTAAAATCCTTTCATTTTCTCAAAAATCAACAGTGCGCCTTATGTATGAATTCTGGTTGTGCTTACTGAGCTCGAACCGATTTTATGTGGCAGACAGTGCTCAAAAATCGGTCAAAAAATGTTTTAGTAGGACTTTGTTAAGCTACAAAGCGGCGCCGCTTGATGGACTGTCGGAGCATTACGGCTACCACTCGATAAAAGTTACTGTGAGGGTTCCTGATGGTTAGGGACAAACGCAATCGAATGGCAGGATGCTGTAAACGGACAAAACTTCAGTCAGGAGAACAACTGAGATAAAGTTTGACTTATCTGACTGGTTTGTTTCACTTAATGCACCTTTTAATCCGGTGTGCCTTACAGTATTTCAAGTTTGAAATATTAAATAAACGGACTTATTATTTCCATCAAAGTGTAAATGTTTTTGGTACCATTTGTGTCTGGCCATAAATACAATAGCTCAAAAGGTTTGAAATAAATTCTGATAAAACTTTGTTAACATGACTCTACTCTATATGTCTACAATCTATTCAAATTTGGCTCACATCCACCAAGATCATCAAGGTCAACTTAATGATTTATTGGTGAAAATGAACAAAAAGCCTTAGAAACTATGATTCTTACAAGTGTGGTGTATACTGTACAAGGCCATTGTATGGATCTGAATGTGAACAACATAATAATGCAATGTAGAGCTATTTAAAACCGTACTGCCATTGTTTGTATTGACATTCAGGCATACAGGTGATGATATATGAGGATTCTAAATATCACGATACTTCTGACCTCTGACCTCTTCATCAAAGTCATATAAGTGCAAACCTTTATGAAATGTCTTGTCTTTAAAACTATTCTTAAAATTCTACTGCCTTTGCAGAATTTTCACATCTCATCTTTATCTGATTTTTACTGCGATACAAAGTTCTTAAAGTATGTTTGAAAAGAATAAAGAAGACAAAATGAATATATAGACAGTACAATACTATTCCCTTAATGATAAACACTACCCAGAGAGTGGGCAGGGTGTACCTGGCACAAGTTTGTGCTCCCTTGTGCTTCTTTTTTGATGCTTTGTAATGTCGAACAGAGATTAAATTTAAGACAGGCTTTGCCCTAAGCCTATTTTCATTTCAACCCTAATGTCTCATTTATATTTTATAGCTTTTGAGGAACGGCATGTATTGAACCTTTAGACTGCAGAGTACTTAAAAGAAGTATTCTGTATAAAAACTGCTGATCTTTAGGCACATTTTTCATTTGTTATGTCCAAAGACAGTTTTGTTTCCAGCTGCAAAAAGCACCTACACACTGTCATAATTCTGTAAGGACTCGTTAGAGTTTAAGTGGGGATGACACCAAAAATAACTGAGCTCCAGGTTTTGTTTTCTTTGTGTACACGTGAATTTTAGTGCGTGTACACGCCCTGAAACCATGTTCCTGCTTTTAGACAGACCTTTCTCTTTCCGGCGCCTCGGCACTGATGTGTTGCAAAGCCGACAATAACACGACTGAAAAGAGTCGTAGTGTTATTTATTTACTTTGTCTCATTTGCTGACGTTAAAAGTATGGTGTGCTGTTGATGCTTTGGGCCTTTCTGCTCAGTTTTTCTTCTAATGCCGTCTTACTATAATGAGACTGAGAATCAGTTATCAGCATCATTATTATTAACACTTATACTGAACCCAGACTAGTGATATCAGTGCATTAGTCTTAACCTCTGGGGCTGAAGCCAGCTGGAAAAAACTGCATTACCTCTAATGGCAATGTCAGCAATGACATCGAAAAGCCTGTTAAAGTGGTTTTTGGCTGTGTGACTACCACATGGTAAAGAAATATGTAGGCCTGCTTTCATGCATGTCTAAAATTAAAAACATCCTGTCTCAGAGTGACGCTGAAAAACTAGTTTGTGAATTTATTCCTTTTAGACTGGACTACTGTAAATCACTATTATCAGGTTGTCCTTAAAACGCCCTGAAAAGCCTTCAGTTGATCCAAAACGCTGCAGTGAGAGTACTGATGGGGACTTGAAAGAGAGAGCAGATTTATCGTACTTTGAGAATTCAATTTAAATTCCTTCTCCTCAAATAAAAAGTCTTGAATAATCAGGATCCATCTTATCTTAATGATGTAGTCACTGAAAAAACGTGAAAAATATGTACGTCGGTTGCAGGAAATGAAGTTTAGTGAACTTTATTTTTATTCTTTTTATAACTGCACAACTTTTACATGTTAAATTAACAAGTTATCAAGTTTTTCATATTATCTCATGTTAATATAACACAAAAATATTTGTTAACATTTAAACTTTTATTTTGAGTGTATTTAGTTACCTTATGTTAAACTAATATAATTATTTCATTTTATTATATGTTTTTGTCTTGGAAGTTGTTGGTTTACCAGCTAGTAGACCTGAGGTCCTGTTGTTTGTCATCAGTGGTGTGAAATGAGCAGTTTCTGCTCTGCATCAAACCAAAGCTGGTGAACATGGAAGATCCTGGTCCTTTAGCTGGATGAGCTGGATGCCTCAGAGTCTAGGGAAGTCCGAATGGCAGTAATGACAGGAGGACTCCGCAGGACTCCGTCCACTGCAGAGAAGTTCAGCAGTTTTGAAAAAGTGTATCCATAAAGCGAAGCTTGACATTGGTGTTAAAGCTGTGCTGTTTTTGTCTGTCTTTGCAAGTGCTGTAACAGATCCAGGAAGTCTGTGTAGAGTCCATCTTCAACTCTGTCTGTAGTCTGTCTCTGGTCCTTGGAGTCTTCATGGATCAGACTGTAAACGACCACGGCAGACCCCACGACACGGTTGCACATTTAAACATCTTTATTTACAGCTGGACACACATTCGGAGCTGCAACACAACACTCCCACAGCCCCATAATCACAACACCCGGTGCAAATAATAAAGGCGGCGGGCCTGATTGCGGATGGCGTGCAGGTGCGTCCGCCTTCCCCGCACGCCACCGCAGGCCCCGCCCGCCACACAGACATTGAGCATCACTGCATGTCTCGATCTTTTTAAGAGATTAAAACAAGATTTGCATACTTCATATTAGGAACATGGTTATTTTTAATGTATTTTCATCCAGATACTGATGTGGGAGAGAGAAAAAATATTTATTTGCCACTATCATCATCATCTTCATCATCATCATCGAGCATTTTTTATTAACACCAAAAAATGGGATTTAACCCACTGGAGTCAACAGCTGCAGCAACGCATCCAATCTCATCACCTATTTAACATAGCAACAAGACGCAGCCTCGCCGACTCTCCGTTTCAGCTTGTGTCTAATGTGCGGACAGTTGACGGGCCAAGTAAAACCAGAGCTATGATAAATATTTTGCCCCATCTTTACTGTTCTCACATTTAGTGCAAGAAGAAACAGTGAAAAACGAATTTTCTAAGAAAAGCGCTCACAACCTGAAAGTGCTTGCAAGTAAAACAACCGCCCCCAAAAAACAACAACTCATCACCACGTCAATCAATCACAAAAAGAGATGGCAGCATGAGCCATGTGCTTGCTTAGGAAGAGGAGAACGCTGTGGGGAGAGAGAGAGAAATATTATAGTTAGTATTTAGTGTTGTGTATTTAGTGGATAGGCGAGTTTTTATTGCTTTATGTGTTAAAACAATAAGGTGACTACTGAATGTCAGAAATGCTGGCCCCCGTCCCTCATTTCGTCTGTTTTTAGTTTGGTGTCTACTTTTTTGACCTGCTTATTGTTGTATTTTTATTAGAGCTTGCAATAAAGCTGTTTGGAGTTTAACTTGAAGCGTTTAGAGTCCTGCGTTTGGGTCCAACTCTGCCAGCCACACACACAATGTGACAGCTACAGTAAATACAGTTTGAATACTCACCAGTACTACGGAGCCTTTGCAGTGACACTCAGAGTGAAATGAAGACCAATATTTACTTTCCACAGGGGAAATATAAGACCTGTAAATGATCAAAACAATGCATTAGTCTTTAGCCATTTCATTTTCACCCAAGAGAGGAACAACATTCAGCATGTTTCTTTCTTTCCTCCAAATATAAACAGACATCCAACCTGTTGGTGAAGCATGACAGAAATAAAGCGATTCTATACATATTTGTGTGAGACAATTAATGAACACCTCACGTCAGAAATGGAAAATATGGGCAATAATGATTTAAACATCAAATGTTTACATTAAAAAAGTATAAGTAACTTTATTTTAGGTGCCCGTAAAATCTAAGGCAGCTCATCACAATGCCAACAAATAAATTAAATGGAGTTGAATGAAAAAAAAATGAAATAATTTGAGTTATACTCACTAAATACTGAAATCTTACCTAGATCAGTCAAAGCAAACCTGTCTAGAAAAGCTTTGAGCAGAGAAACATCCACAGACAGACGCAAAGCTTTAATATATTTTCAGGGTTTGCAAACAGGATACAAAACATTGGGATAACTTTTTCACTAAAGCATGGCTCACTGTCTCTAATGTTACTGCTGACACACTTCCGACAGCAGCAAAACTAATAGTAATAAAAATACTTTTTAGTAAAAGAATAAAAACTAAATCTATAGAGAAATAAACATCCCAAACACATGTTTTAACCAGCCTTAGTTCAATACTATAGTTTGTCCTTGTGATGCATAAAAGTAAGAAATGAAGGTAGTATTATTAAAAAGGCTGATAGAGATCCTGTTTCTGTGTATGAAAAGTAACATGTGATAATCCAAATGGTCAGACACCGGAGAACCAGTTCAGTGTATCGATTTATTGATCAAGCTTTTACCAGCATCTGTTTTTCTGCTTTACTGAAAAATGTTGAAACCAATTACAATCGTTAATCTTAAATGTGATTCTCTATTTAAATTCTTGGCTGGTTCAGGTTCCTAATTGTGTTGTGAAAAGATAATGATGGATTATAGAAGCTAATGTTTTCTCTGTGTTCTTCTCAGTTTTGCTGGTCCCCCCCCCCCCCCCCCCCCCCTCCTCTTCTCTCCC
>VUQR01017329.1:0-11472 GCA_015108515.1 Hemichromis elongatus
CCGGTATTACATCCAGTCATGAATGCACAGATTGCTGAGTGTTTTCAGCGTGGCTTCACAAATGATGAAATCCTTGTGTTATTAGCTGAATCCCATGGTGTTACTATCAGCAAACGTACTCGCAAAAGCGCCAATTTGTTACACCGGTTTTGAGTTATCGAGTTATCAACTCGAAATTTTGAGAAAAGTAACTTGAAATTTCGAGTTACTTTTCTCGAAATTTCGAGTTATTTTCTCGAAATTTCGACTTTCGACTTAACTTGAAATTTCGAGTTATGGATACTTTTTTTTTTTTTTTTAGTGGCGGAAACAGGCTTCCATAAAAAAGTCTTTGAACTTACGTAAAAAAAAACAATGTCCTGGCAGAACATTACCAAGAGATTTTCTGTTTTTCTACAGATTTTGTTTTTAATAATAATAATTCATTATCAGCTCAGTTCATCACAAACCTAATGGTGTGCATATTCAGCTGCAGACAATACACAGCACATTAACCAGTATTCATTTCATTTCCTTTTTTTTTTAATATATGACCACGTGTCCCCCCAACTCTGTAGTTTTCAAATCTTTAAACAGTTACATTTTGCCCATCACCACTTCCTGACAACATGTCCTCCTACAGGAAGCAATTTTAACTTGCATATACAGGCATGTTAAAACAATGAGGTTTATCTCCAAAACCAAAATGTATTAACAGTTGTTTCCACTCAAGAGTTTTCCTTACAGAAATAGCAAGAAATCCTATAACAGCATTTCCCCCCCTACAAAAGTAAAAGAAATCTGGTCCTAACCCCCTGTAAAGTATCTGCAAAAAAACTTTTTCTTTTTTTGCTGCAAAGATCTCATTTTATTACACTGAATGAAGTGAAATTGGTGACTGGGCTTTTCCATTTACTACTCAGTAAAAAGAGAAAGCTGCAAGAGCAGGATCACTGCAGGAAGGTAATTGGAAGACTAGACTTTAACGTGACCTCTCAATGACAATGGACAGTCATGCAGTAAGTCGCAGTCTGACATTTTAACAAATTATAAGGGGATCAAAGCACACAGTTGATTAATTATTTCATATATAGTGTTAGAATATCTGAAATGCTGGTCAAAAAGAGCAACAATTAGACAGCACCTTTACAGCTTCTCTGGTGGATATGATCTAAAAGTGGTGGGAGAATAATTTATATTCTTAAGTAAAAGGGGCTAAATTAAAATTAGAAAGAAAGAAATGAGACTTTCATGTTCCAAGCATTACTTAAACCTTCATTAATCAACCCTTGTGCACGTAAGGCCATTGCAATATGTTGTAAACAAATTATTACATTAACTTTACGGTGCAGATACTAGCAAACAGTGGCTGAATCCAGTTACAAACAAGAAGAGGTCTATTTTTGCCAGCTGGATGAAATAAACAACGCATGCATTATTATTTTTTTTTCTCTTTGTGCTCTGCTGCTTCCTGGGTAAAATTTGTTAAATTTGTCTGTTAAATTGTTAAATATGTTAAATTCTGTAATTTGTTTATTAAGAAAATGTTAACTTTCCTTGCTCTTTTTAATACAGCTTAGGAGGTGAGATTGTTCAGTTTACAATCAAGCAGCCTTGAATTGTCATGTGGATAGACTGTATATAAAAGATGGAAATAGGCTAAATAACTGAAAATTTAAACTGATGCAGAAGTTGCATTCTTTTAGATGGCCAGCAGGGGGAGAGTGCTCTGGTTATCTAACAGATAGTTGTATCGAAGTCTTCTGGAAAATTATGTTACAGCACTCTTGACATGTATCTGCTGTGTTTAAAGTCTCATTTGCTAGTCTTATTAAATACATAAATTTTGTAAATTATGATTTCCACTACTGTAATCAATATACCATTCAGGACTGCTAACATTGGTCATTTCAGACTGTAGAAAATTATTTGATTGTGGACTTCTTAAAATACAGTTCTTTGGAGCAGTTTCACCAAAATCAAGGCTCCTGTGATTATAAATCATACAGATTTCACCTGGGACATTTAATCAGAACAGTAAACAGCTGTTATAAAAGTCAATACACTAAGCTGAAAGACAGTAATGTCTTACCCTGCGCTATATAAATAAAATTGAATTGAACAGAATTAATTATCTGTGGGTTCACTCTTAGGCCTTAGTTTTAATATAAAATAAAATTAGCCACATTCTAAATTGTTAATATAACAATCTTAATGAAATTGGTAGGAAAAAGCTCAAAAGTACACTTTAAGGAGACTAGCTTGTTTCAGTTAGGCAGTTTTGGTTTTCTTCTTATTAAGCTGTTAATTAAAAAATACAGTTTTAATAGAAGAAAATAGCTAAAAGTAGAATTTTGCCCTGAAAATATAGTGAAAGATTGGGGAAAAAAACAGTTATTCTAGTATTTAGGTGCTGACCTTCACCAAACTGTGCTCCAGAAGAGTCAGTGGTATACAAATGATTCATGGCACAAATTTCTAATATGCACAAACATACTGTAATCAATATGCATGGTGTACTTAAAAGCTGAAGTAGCACTGTCATCGTCTGTGTTATCAAAGGGTGCTCTCTATAATGTGCTGACATACTCTTTTCAGTGAAAGATGTCTCCATTCAGCAAATATTTTTTTGCTCATTACCTGTAGAATAATGTCTCCTGTACCTTCTCAGACCCTTGCTTAAAACAAAATTATGTTTTGACACCAAATCAGCGCACAAGTCCTAAAATCTTCTGAGTAGCTCATGATTTTATGACGCACCTTTTATCATCCTGCCATAAGTACAAAGTATGACCTCATCAAGAGATTGCTGTGCAATTGTTGACGTTAGCTAGAAAACAGTGGGATCGGGGAACAACAGTACACCAGGGAGATGGTGTCTTTTGCTTTATTTTGCTGTAGTATGATGACCTTCACCTTAAAGGCTGTAGTGTACAAATGAAAGTTTTTAAAAATAATTGAGGCTGCATGGGCAAAGGGATTCTAATTCATTGCTGGATGCCTGCATTATGGTGTCTTTTGAGACACATACGCACTAAATTTTCTACCATGAGATTTTATAGATAGGTGGATAGATGGATGTGCACACTAGCACATGATAGAGATGTAAGGGTAAAACAATTTCTTTCACACAGTGGAATTTTATTTTATTTTTTCTGGATCAAACAAGTCAGACGATTGAAATTATGAGCGGGGTCAGTTCTCCTGATGAAACAGCAAGCGTATCCTCTCCCACTAAATTCACTTTCCACCCATCATCACCCTGCCACTGTCCTTGACTCCTCTTGACCCTTCAAATTCGGGGGGAATTGAGTTATTTGGTGGTTCAGCTATCACCCTGCAGCCATACCTTTAAAAGCCGACCTTCGCCTCCTGCAAACATGATAACCCGAGCACCGGCTTATTGATGAAGGCTCTTTAACATGGTTCTTTTGTCTCTGCCTGAGGCGTAAGGAAATAAATCAACCTTACCAGTGTCTTTTTAATCCTCTTCCTATATCTCTTGAACACAGAGAGAGCTGACAGTTACCTGGGTTCAGGGGCAAAGGGCCTCCATGGTCATGGTGTATACACATTGTGACATGTCACTGCAGAAAACTGACACATAATCTGATGTACAGCTCACATAAATGCCCGATTGGGGCCGAAGGTGTTCTGCTCTCTCGGGAGTCCCTCTATCATTATTTGTGTTCCACAGAAGGAAATAATCAGGTTGCTTTTGAGGCAGATGAATACAACTGCAAGGACACATGCACAAATCGAAATGTCTATACATCGAAACACACGGGCATCCGAGTCCTAATACTGTTAACATTTGCCGGGGACTGATAAGGCAGCAGTGGACGGTGGGTGGAGATTTACGGAGGAAGGGGAGGGTGATTGTGGGAGGGAGGTGTTTTGGTGATGTGGGGGAGGGCAGCACAGGACGAGGGCGGGAAAGTGGATGTTTTATGAGGCCCTTAACATTTACTTCCCCAGCGTTTCAATCCGCCGTGTCTATTAAGGAAGGCTGCTCCTCCTACGTGTTCCCCATCCATCAAAGACCGAGAGACACGAGGCCCCACACTGACGGACAGCTCGATATGATGGAGAGAGAGAAAGTCGACATAAGGCAATGGAGGGAGAGAAAGTGAAAATACTGAGAAATGAGGGAGGAAGAAAATGAGAAAAAGGGGTCAGAAAAGTGGAATGTAACTGGAAACAGCAGAGAGAATGGAGACGGCGAAAATGGTCGAAGATGAGTTCCATGCAAACCGCTGAAGCAGCATTTTGTCCCAGAATATGCTTTGTTCAAGGTGGGCCGCTGTCTCTACACAAGAGCGGGAATATTGTAACTCTGCATAATAAACAAAACGCATGCTACCTGCCGAACAATATTTTGCAAGAAGCAGTGAAGTCAAACGAGTGTAAATATAAAGGAACCCCGAGAAAATAGATGAGGTCTATTCCCAGTGACAGAGTGTAAGAGGTGTGTGTGGGTCAGGGAGGTGTCCAGCTCTGTTCACACTTTAGTAATACGTATAGCCCCTGCAGGTCACTGCCATTAATTGCAAACTTACCCAGCTACACTTCCATTAATCTAAATTTAGGGTCTAGACTAAGTTCCTGCTTGACGCTGTCACTGCAGACCAGTGTGCCAACCAACCAATCACATGATAGATTTTCTGCCCTCTAGCTAACCGAAGACAAGGTCCACTATCTGCAAACTAATCATACCCCCAGTCTGACACATTCAACCTGCTGGCAGCCAAGGTCAGCCTACCACCGACCAGTGGAACACAAACTTCAGACGAAAATTACTACGAATCACAGAGGGAGACGGTGTGCAGCTGAGCATTCTGACCAAATGAAATGCGTAAAATCAGACTTGTTAATGAATACATGCCATTAATGATGATTCCAGTGAAGAACAGCTGGTTTACGATGCTCTTCATCTGTCTTTGGCATTTTTATCTTAATTAACGGCACACATATGTGCAGCAATGTTCCCACTTTGAGGCAGCCCTGACCGGTACTCACCGACAACATACGTAGGTCAGAGAGAGAAATGTGGGGATTTTGTTTTACAACAGATACACGAGGAGTCAGGGGAGAATGAGAGGGTAAATGAGACAGAGATGAAGAGAGGAGAAAAAGAGAGGAGTTGCTGAGACAGAGAGAGAAAAGGTAGAGAGGGAGGAAAAGAATGGGATGGAGAGTGGAGTGGGGTTACACCATCGCGTAACCTTGTGTTCCCCCAGCCATACTGCCCCTGGGCTGCTGTACCCCCCTCTAGCAATTAATCATCTGATACTGAGCTTACTCAACCGACAACCAGCTCGCCCACATCCTAATTAAGCGAAGGGAGGAGGAGAGGAGAGGAGAGGAGAGGAGAGGAGAGGAGAGGAGTGAAAATGGATGGCCACTGTTAAAAGAGAAAAAGAGAAGAACAGGTAAAGTGCAATACAGGAGAATCAAGCAGTAATTTTGAAAGAAATAAAAGGGAAGAAACCCCAAACTCACGGACAGTTTCTATGGAATGGTGATGAACTTAATGAAAAGCCCGTGCCAGCCTGCGTTGAAGACCATCTATCTACCAGACTGCCCGAGCAGGAACCATGCTGGTGCCAAGGTTATTCTACGAAGCTCAAAGACTGTGCTTGTGTATGTGTGTGCTAAAAAAGCCAAGAGAGAGAGAGTGTGCATGCATGCAGCAAAAATATATTAGATCAGTGTGTTCAGAGCAAATGCTGCAAGACGTGTAACTTTATGGATGTGCGCGTGTATGTGCTACAGCTTGCCCTGTGTTTCTTGGAGTGTGTGTGCGCATGTGTGGCTGTGTGTGCATGACTTATTTTCATGCCGCAGAAGCCTTTTCATCTTTGATCCAGGATACCGGGAGACTTGATGTCCTCACTCTTCTTCCTCCTGGCTGAGAAACACTTGCGTTGTCCCGGCCACCTGCCAGCCTATTAGCTGAGCGGGCAGAAGCAGCTGCCCAGTAGCAGGTGGAAATCCATCCCAACATCCCTACCACATGCTAATGCTAATGGATATGATCTCAGGGACCACAGGACTAGACTGCCAAGGGAGGCAGGTCAACTGTGGATAGAAATCAGGCTTAAGTGAAATCTTATGGAGGCACTGTAGAACAATGGGTATGTTAGGAATCCAGCATGTGCTTTATCTAGTGCAGTTCAACTGCATAGTGGCATGTCCGTTGGGAATAACAAACTAAGGCTAGCAGAGAGCTCTTCGTATCAGTTATCACACTCTGAAAAGGGCTAAACTTTTATATCCCTTGCAGAAGAAAAATGTTTTCTAAGTTTAGTTTAGTTTTTTTGGTTAAAAACGAAAGGAGGCTTATGCATTTAATTAAATGAAAGGATCAAATCAACACACACTTTCTTCCTACTGAGAATGAAAATTCAGAAATATAAACTGCACTTCATCTTTGATGAAAACTGCAGCTGTTACCCCGAGCACAATCCATATAAGTAATTATAACTTACATATTGTTCTTCTAGGTTTGTAGAATAGAAGATAAACAATGAAACTGATCAACAACATTCATAAAAATTCAGTATTTTACTTCAAAGGTTTTACCTCATCTGTGTTTATGGTGGCCACCAGGAATAGATACAAGGAACCAAAGACCTTAAACCATGGAAGAGTGTCCTCTGGATCTCCTTTGAAAACTACACTTAATTTCAGTGTAATACAGCTGATTGTCGTATGTAAACATTACAAAGACTATTCATTTTAAAATGAAAATATAGTAGTGCATATGTGTATAAATGTGTCACCAACTGTGAAAAGAAAATTTGTAATAAGGGACTTGTCGTGGCAGATTTTTGGATTATTATTTGTTCCTCAGTCTCACCATCTGCATCTTAACCTTGTCCTCACTATTGATTCCCTCTTTGCTTTCCATCACTCTGCACGGAGAATAATTACTGTAGCTGAGTCCACAGGTGGGGGCAGTGATGCAGTAGCTTTTGAGCTCCGACCCAAAATAGGCCTGCTCCTCTCCTCCTCGTAAAATGCCTCGGCCACAGTAATACATGGCGTTATTTACGAGGACAGGGCCTGGCAGATTTAATATTTTAATTCGATTTTACGACCTGAACATAGGGTCGCGCAGAACTCTTTATGAGCCACCGACATTAATGGACAAAGCGGCAGAGACCACCGGGTGGAGACAGGAGGGCAGAGAGTGACAGACGCAACCATTCCTCATGTATCTCTGTCTAAATGTCATGCATATCTCTTCCTGCTCTGCCCATACCGGTACTCCACTACGTTTCTCTATCATCCGTCCTCGGCATCCCAAACCCTCCCCTAACTGCAACAAGAAGACATGGCCATGGAGAAGATATTGCAAGTCTAATAAGGAAGAGATTGATGGTTGAAATGATCCTGGGCTGATACTGGGGGGGCTATTGGTTTAGAGACTGATGAATCACGAGATACAGCACAGAACTTTTCAGGCTTTTCATGGCTTCAGCAATACCCTGCCAATACTTTGAAAGTTCAGGGTTCAGACTATAACAGTTGGTATAAGAGCACGACATGGGAGAGCTGATTGATGAATGCAATGATTCAAGCGCTTCTCTGTAGATTGGTGGTCATTTTAAAAGCACAAGTCAAATACTTTTTCACAATGAAAAAAAAAATTCCCACACCCATCTAGTACTATGAAAAGTTTGATTACTTTTAATGGAAATCAATAGGGTTTCAGCACTCGCTCACAGAGAGAATTTTTTAATCAAGAGAAATTCATTATTTTACCGTACCATGCGCACACACGCACGCCCACACACACACACACACTGAATCAAGAATAAGAATAATAACCAAGATGCCCTATGCCAATTTTTTTGGTCCACTTCTACCACCAGTTAAAGCATCTATTAGTTGATACAAAATGAACTGCCCCAGCGGTTGATTTACTAAAACTTATAAAACTGAAACTTTAGGGGAAAAAAATCAAGCAGGTCTTCAAAGCAGCATGTCCAGTGGGACTCGGAGTGGTTCCCATGGGAACTGGCAAATGAGCATCTACCCAGCCTCACCCCTCAAGCACAGCGCCTGGAGAACACAGTGATTATTGATCTGTCTGAGGGGCGAACAGCTCAACCAATCAATGGTTCTTTGAGTCCCCAAGGTTTCTGGGATAGCCAAGGAGTAGTATATGTGCACGGAGAGGACGGTGGGGTGCTAAAGTGGCAGTGTGAAAGTGATTTCTGTTCAACACAAATCGCCAGTTTAATTGACGTGTTAGAAATTGGTTTAAATGGGTTAATAGCCTATCCCAGGCTAGCATTAAGTAAGGGTGCCTTTTTCAGGTGTGAGAGCCCTCCGAAGGGTGGAGGGAAACAGTTGCTTGGGGGCTGAACACAGTGGGATCATAGAAATCACAATACTTCATAGTCTCTTGTTGTTTAGTTCATACATTTCACCCACACTCACAGACCCTCATGTAGGAACGGGTGTTCTTACACGAGGGTCTGTGTAACACTTCACACTTCCTTGTTCATTGTGTCACTTCCAATCAACTAAATGACTCAAATATCTATTTTAATGAAATAAACAAATGGTATGAATATTTATTTTGCAATAAATTGAAAATAAACATTTCAAACCAATGTTGTAACTGCAAAGTAACATAGACCTACAGCAAAATCGAATGTTACTCCTAAGTAAGCTACCAAAAAAATAGAAAACATAATAAGTTTTACAAGTCACATGGAGATGCTAATTCACATTAAACTGGTTGTAGATTTTGTCTAATTCAGTTATTAGGTTTGCCCTCTCTCATATCTCTTACAAAGTTGAGGTTTTCCATTTAACCAGCTTCCACCGAATGCTGTTTACGCATCAAATGGTAAATGGCCTGTATTTATATAGCGCTTTACTAGTCCCTAAGGACCCCAAAGCCATCGCCCCAAAGCCTTTACATTACAGTCATCCACCCATTCACAAACACATTCACACACTGGTGATGGCAAGCTACATTGTAGCCACAGCTGCCCTGCGGCGCACTGACAGAGGCGAGGCTGCCGGACACTGGCGCCACCGGTCCCTCTGACCACCACCAGTAAGAAACGAGTGAAGTGTCTTGCCCAAGGACACAACGACCGAGACTGTCGGAGCCGGGGCTCGAGCCGGCAACCTTCCGATTACAAGATGAACTGCCAACTCTTTGAGCCACGATCGCCCCAAATCAACAAATCAACACAACCGTAAGAACTTTGCTGTAGTTGTATTTGTACTTAACAGCCCTATTCTTCTTGTTTCTACAATTTCCACACACAACAATGCAACAATTCCTATTCTGCTTAGTGCAAACCTCACATGAAAAAATTGAAAACATAACTATCACTGCATTTACAATTCACAGCAAAGCCTTCCAAAATCTGAATATTGTCAATTCTAGATATATAGATATGTAGATTATTCTGCAGACACTAGTTTTTCTTTCACCATACTTGCCCATACTTGTTTTTTTTTTTAATTTTCCTTGTGGCATTTTTCCCAGATCGTGATGGATTGTTACAATAGCTGAGACAGAGCTGATGGCCAAAACTTCACAACAACAATTATGCATTAGTTATCCCAAGAAATAGGTTAAAGAACAAAGCAATCGTGAGGGGCAACACTACAGACAGAAATCAGATTGCATCTCTCCACCTGTTTATGTTCAGTCTGTTGAGATTATATGTAGACTTAGTGATGTTCAGCTGTGGGCCTTCTTTTACATTCTACAGAAGTCTCAAACTGATCAAATTGGAAAGTCAAAGATGGTTTCACCCCCTGGGGTGAACTAAATAATTAACAGCGCTATAATTGCACCTATAAGCAAGCAAATGACCCCAAGCCCCCGGAGAGATAAGGGTGGCTGAGGGGGAGTAGAAATGTGTACCCGTGTGTGTGTGTGTGTAGGTGTGTGTGTGTGTGGGATGGAGATCAGATTATAGCAACAAACAACGAGGAGAAAGTGGCCTGATGAGCACAGCCTGGCCAGCTCATTTACTTTGACATTTGAGCAGAGCCATCGCCGCAGGAAGCGACTGTAAGGAGGCAGATACAGGGGCAACTGACTCACACGTCTGACTGACACTCTGAGCTCCATCCGTCTGAGCCCAGGTGACTGAGAGGAGAGGTCAATCAATAAGGCAATGGTTTGGTAGCGTGCGAGTGACTGTATTTCCAACTATTGAGCTTCCTGCATTTCTAATAAGGGGGAAGATTTATAATGGCGGCCAACTAATAGCTGAGAACTTGAGTCGTGTGCTGACACATTAACCGCTTTCACACATGCACTACAGCCCGGGACTTTTTTCAGCATTACCCGATAAAAGGCTTGAAGAGAGTGCAGGGACTTACGCCGTCAAGTCGAACATTAAACAGTCTTTAACCTGCCAGATTCCTAGTACAAAGTCTCTGTGAAGGGCTGATATAGCCCAGGGAATTAATATGAAGTGAGCAGACATTCAGACTCCTGCTTCTTAAATGCTCAATCAAGGCAGGACACTCAATAATTGCCCCTTCTAAAGTCTCTTGTATGCTATATATGAAAAAAAGACGATTTCAGTCAATGTTCTGAAATTTTAACTTTGTATGTAAAAATTAATCAGTGGAGGTGACGTCAGATTGAAACAAGAAGGATACTGGAGGCACTCTTTCTCAACCAGTCTTGCTTTGATTTGCTTGTGTTTTAATTCACCCACACACACACAATAAATCCAATTTATGAGCACAATTTAGTTGTTTAAAAGGTACAGAATGAAACGTCAAATAATATTTTGCCAAGCTGTACGTTCTTGTGTGCAATGACTGGCGATTTACTCGTCGTTTAAAATTAACCGCTTAAAAAAAAAAAATCCTGCCATATTGTCCAATTAGTTATCTGTTTCCTACATTTCTAATTAAGCTCCCTGTAATGTCAGACTGCTCCATTCCACCAAATATTGCAAGACACGAGGCATAAGATCTAAAAATGTAATCATTTTCATCAGCCTAATATTGCAGAAATAGGAGTAAGATGATCTTTCTCATTGGTTACAGTGACAGCACTCTAATTTAATCAAATTAAATCTCAAGAAGCGTGTCGCACCATACACCCCCTACATATATACTCTTTCAGACACACGCACACACACAGATTTCAATCTCCCCACATGCCTGCACGCGCTTAGTTTCTTTTGCTTTCCAGTGGCACCAGCGTTCAGAGATCCAATCAATCACACCTTTGCTCACAACACAAGCACAGCAGTACACACAAATATGCACACAGGGCAAAAGGTGCCTACGTGGACTTGCTCTCAGTTCACTACCTGAACAATGATAACCATTTTTTTACCCATCAGCCCTGTGGTTTGAGTGTGCCACGCAGCAGAACCGATCACTCTCTTTCCCTCCATTAAAGCAACTGCCAACCCTGAAGCAGCCTTTTTTTTTTTTTTTTTTAAATGGAGGTAAAAAGGAAATTAATCTCTCCCTGGGCTGCCG
>VUQR01017329.1:11492-26146 GCA_015108515.1 Hemichromis elongatus
CGCTCTTTCTCTTTCTTGCCTTTTTTTTTTTTTAAATGGAGGTAAAAAGGAAATTAATCTCTCCCTGGGCTGCCGTGGCAGGATATTAATCTAGCAGCTTCACTCATCTCCTCATCTCTTCTCTCATTGCCTGATAATCCCCTCCTCATCAACAGCATATGCAAACCACAGGTGGATGAACAGTGTAATTGATTAGGTTGTGCAACTCCCCTCACACCTCTTCTCTCCATGTCTTTTTTTCCTTTTTGTCAATCACTCGGTGCATTGTTGAAGGTGTATAATTTGCCCATCAGTCCTTAATAAGTCATAACAGGTTATTGATGTGACTTTTTATGTCGTCAAACGGGAAATCGGTTTTGAACTGACTCCAGCCAAGTTTGAACCTTCAGTTTAGCTTCGGTTGCTCAAAAAGCTAAGAGTAATTATTGCTGTAATTAGAGTAAATGACATTCAGAATTAATTACTATGTTGAAACCCCTTTCATTACCCCAGTCTACTTGCTTAATGATCAACACAGACATCTAAAACAGCTACATGACAAAAATAAACATGTTCCACGTGAATGAGGCTCACTCCCTCAGGGCCAGTCAGCGACAAATGCATCACCTTGTTTTGATCTGTAATTATAGCTTCCCTCCTGGGCTGATCGATATCATTTTGAAAATGCTTCTGCGATGTAGAAGCAGTAAGAAAATGTAGCATTGAGTTAGATATCTAAAAAAAAATTAATGAATAAATTAAAATAAATGTTGTAGGAGATACATCGTCCTGTAACTTTCAAAGAAATCCACTTGGGTCAGTTTGACATATTACATGTAACAAAAAGATGATTGTTATTAAAGTAGGCAAAGCGATCCATCACAAATAATGTTCCTATAATGTTTTCAAGTGCATCCTCGCACAGTATCTGCTTCCTAGGTAAATTAATAGCAGTTTTTTTTTTTTCCAAGTGCCTCTCAGCTGGGAGGCCTCCAGTGAAAGCTGATAAAGCAACACGATTCTTATCGGAGCATTAACCCTTGCTGCTCTCACAGTGTACGCCCGCTCAGTGTAGCAGGGTGAGGCCGCTGCTGTGTGGACCCTTGCGGAAACAAATGGGCTGATAAAGCTAAGTTCATTATCTGTTACTGACACATTTGGCCAGGGGTCAGGCTTTACCTAACCCCGTGGGAGCTTTGCCGATTGGCCGCTGTGCAACCTGGCTCTGCTACAGCCCTGAATCCGATTGGAGGTTAATGACAAAAGCAGCACAAGAGGGGAGAAAGTGGCTCTTCGCCTCACCGGGAGAAAATAGGCACCCTCTCGCTCTCCCTGGAGAGCCAACACTTGGCCCACACGACTGAGCCGTGACTCTGAAGAAAAAGAGCATGCTGCAAAATAAATATCATTAACCCACAATTAAAATCTTGTTCTCTGTCCTGACATCCTTTATTGTTCTCATATCTCTGTCCAATTACAACAAGCTGGAGTAATTATGGCTGCATTAAAAAGTAATGAAGTTATATGAGCAGGGATGTTTCTACAGGGCAATCTGACAGAAGGTAGGGAGAGAGAGAAAGGGAAGCTGCTGGAGGACCTGCTCATCTTTGCCCATGAGGTGAAATGTCAACTAGATGACTCTGCAACACCAAAGAACTTCCACAGTTCAGCTGATTTTCCCTCATGGCAAACTGCAATCAATCACTCTGCGACCTGGGTAGCCATTATTTTTTAGCTTTTTAACAGGTCAACATGATCTTGTAGCCATGGAGACAAGGGCTTGCCCAGAGGGCACAGGATATAAATTGCTGTCTGGCATTTGTAATGTCTGTTAACAGATCTGAGTCAGTAACACGTCATGCACTGGTCAAATAAGTGCAGTGGAATAAACAATATATCTGTATCTCTTTTGCTAAGGACTGTGAGTGTTGCAATATTTATTTTACTATTATCTCTGCATATTTCTTTTGTTTCTGTGTGTGTATGCGCCTGTGTGTGTGGTTTATGCATGACGTTGTGTAAACACACTTGTTTTTGTGTGAGAGAACAGGCAATGAATTGCCTGGGTGAGGCTGTTAAGTGCAGGTCAGAGATGAGAGCAAGGCAATTTGAGGTTGGAAATGAGTGATGTCCTTTCTCATTTGAGTGCCACAGAGGCCTCGGCCTCTCAGATGCCACCTCCTCTTATGTGTCAACGTAGCCATTGTGTTTTAGCTTCCCTCTGTTGTGTTGCTGTCTCTCAGTACATTGAAGACAAAGAAAGCGAAAGGACAGAGATAAAACAATGGCTAGCCACAGTGGTTTGAAAATGAAACATTAGCCTCGGCCCGTGAAGAGGAGGTAATCTCGCTACAGAGGAAAAGACAGCGGATGAAAAAGAGAAGGGAATCGGAGGGAGAAAAAAATAAACAAAGAGAGAATCTGGGTTGTGGGGAAGATTGAACTTGTATCTAAAGTGCTCCACACATGAGTGGGAATTTGACACTGAAACACATCACCAGCCTGGTCCTGCACAGGGAGATTTGTTCTAGGGGAAACTTTAAAATTCTCATGGATGGAAAAAGCATGGACAGTCAACAGAGTTCGGACTGGGCAACAAAGGAAGGACATCACTTTATAAAAGCGCTGTGACAAAAGGTGTAATTCTCCTAGAATAAAGTGGAACTTCAATGTGTTTTATCTGAATTTAATGTAATTATATCTACCTAAAAAAAACACTTAACAGTAGATACAGTAGAAAAAGAGGGTTACAAAGTTTTTACAGGAACAGAGAAAAATGATAGTGTAAGTATTTTTAAGTTATGTAATCTTAAATAGAACTAAACTTATGAATATATTAGCAGAAAAACAAACTGACAATTTCCTATCGTACACTGTAAATACACTTTTATGGGTGCAGCAGGGTTTGGTGGTTAAAAACTATTTACTTTACATTTTCATTATGTGTTATATGTTAGTATGAATGGATATCCCACTGTTCAATTGTTCTGTTATGTAAAAAAGAAAAGGTAATCATGACTGTTCTCCCTTTCCTACTCACAAGAACAACCGTCTGATCTTATAATGATGGCGCTCACTCAAGCTTGATCTTAGTCTTTCTCAAACACCGTTTAACCATCAACCAGAACTTTCAAAAAGAAAAACGCACTGTAAAAAAAACTGAACAAAGCAGGATTGATGTCAATCAAGATTCCGGTGGAATAAAAAGTTTTTAATTCTTATGCAAACCCTGAACTGAACACAACAAAATTAATAATAAACTGTTCTTATTAGCTGTGAATATTTGTATTTATTCTTTTTTTATTTGTACAGTTTAGTTAAATCTTTGCTTTTGGGGGGCTTTCTTCTGAAAAGTGACTATCTAATGCCATCGAAGCTCCTACAAGTACAGTGTGTTTAAAGTGTAAGATGGGGAAATTTTATAGTTTTTCCACTAAATTTTCCGGAAGTTAAATAATGCTTAAAATTGCTTGTTTAATTTGCGTCTCCAGTTTTGAGCTGCTAAAATGACTATGATATTTAAATACTTAAACGTACTTAAAATCAGAGGTTAAAGTATTCTAGCACTATAAATCTGACCGGTACCTTACTGAAAAAATACTGTCAAGCAAATTAGGTGTTCATGCCGCAGTCTGGAGGAACTTTCAGCTATGCCACAGAGGCAATTAAGTCACCACATGATCCTATCTGCACTCTGCCCATCTCATCCCTGTGATACATTCGTGGTTCAGATGTAAAATTGTCTTCATGGAATTTCAGCATCTTGCTAATTATGCTGAAAGGAAGCGAGCACAAACAAGTTTTAAGAAGTGATGTTTCAAACAGCTCAACCTACAGCCTGTGGCACACAAACTCTTTCTGTGCAGTCTGGGACACAATAGCTAAAGGTACGGTACGGTTAATGAATTTCCTGGGAAGAAAATTTGGTAGGATCTTTTCTCGGCAAGTGACATAAAATCTTTGAAGTTTCAAGTTTACATGTAATGTCTTGAGTCATTTAAAATTTATTTTAAATCAGATACATGATAAATGATGCGATGCTGTAATTATCTAATGTTTTTGAACAAAAGCAAATATTACATCTGTGTAGTTAATTCCATGAACAAATCATTCCTCTCAATTTTAAAGTGAGGGCACTATGGGTTCATTGCAAGCTCTTTCACCAGATGGCAACATTTTTTAAGACAAAAGGCTGAATAATTCCTTTAGAAAAATCCCTCTCTCTCAAAGATATAGTTGATTATCTACACATGATATCAAATTGTTTTACAGATGTGTTTAGAATGAGATCACAGTTTTTTATTTGATTGGATTTTTCTACAGCCTGATTTGTTTTCTCCAAATATCCTCTTGATCAGACCTGGACATTGTACGCCCCAGGCCACATCTGGCCCTGTGGTTGTCCTCTGACCAGCCTGCATGAGGTGATTGGGAAATTATGATTCAAATGTAAATATGAATAGATCATGCAGCCAATCTCCCGCGTCAGCCACCAAGCAGTCGCCGATAAGCTCCCCATCAGAGAATGGCTTAATGCTTTTACTGCTGGAGTTTCAGTTGAAAAACAAAGAGGTGAGGTGAGAATGTTTTGAACAGCTAGCAGCAATGTGCTTAGTGAAGGGGACTACGGCAGAGAATGATTTGTTCATGGAATTAACTAAACAACTGGACAGGCTTAAGCTGAAATGAGAAAACGGATAGGTGTTCGGACCAATGCCTGTCCAAATCTAACAGGAAAACATGAAACATTGCAGCAGATGCAAAATAACGTAACTGAAAGGAATCGAGACTTGAGATCGGTATTGTGTTATAGACCAGGAGGTGTCTCCTGTACGTCAGTGCTAAACCAAGTTGTTAATGAAGTTAAGTAAAATAGTAAACTTCTTTAGTTTAAGAATCACAGACAGTCTGTGGCACTTTTGGAAGAGCTGTCAAGCGGCTAAACCTGGGGAAAATGCTTAATAGAAGACGTGACCTGAGAGCAGAACGCTCAGAGTATTGTGAGAAGAAAGCCAAAGACACTTCCTATAACCTGAAGTTCTCTAGTTTTTGGGATTGTTTTTTCACTGGTGATAAAATGTTGGTGTTTTTTCATTGTCTAATTGTAGCATCTCCTCTTACCAGTAGCAGTTTATATACAGATAGAATTAAATTAAGCTTCTTGGTGCGATTCCTCCACAACAATCCCAGTTTCGTACGTGGCCCCCTGGAAAAAATAATTGCCCACCCCGCTCTAGATGGATTTGTGCAGTGCAAATGTAATGTGATGGTCAATTTAGTTCCCCCTTTATTTCACGTTGAGACATCAGTGTAAACCACCTGCAGCGCGAAACCTGAATTGATGCCATTTCAGGTGAACTTTCTGGCTGTGCAGTGCACTGTAATTACATTTCACCTTTTTCTATCTGAACAACTTCAGATTTTATCTGAAATTAGTGCTTGCAAACTATTACTTAGGGGCGCGCTTTAAAAAAAAATGCAGTTTAAAAGAACTGTTACATAAAGTTCTTCATCTGTGTTGTTTTGAATGTATTTTCTGTGGCTTCTGTAGGTTTGCTAGCTCCAATGTCCATCAGCAAGGATTGGAAACTACATTACTCTGATATAAATGAGGGAATGTCAGCTAGGCCTGTCATGGTTGTCTGCACACCTGGCACTGTCTTTTATTATTGAAGATTGCTTGGTATAGAGCAGGAACAATATCTGGCTAACAACACTCCACTACAATACAGTGAGAGACATGCAATGACAGCAGCACAGATGACGACTGGGACTGGCAACACAGGTCAACAACAATGGATTCTTTGGTAAGCATCAATCAAGTTGCCGACCCTCTTGGGGTTGTGATCGAGTGGTTGTGTGTTGTTGTTGAGAGGCTAGTTGGGGATAGAGGTTGGCGGGGAACTGATAATGGGCTTCAGTGAATCACAAGAGATGAACCCCCGATGAGAGATGGAAGAGGGGGAGGAGATGAGAATGAAGGGGGAGAGCAGCAGGGAAAAGGCAGCAGACAGCAGAAAAGGAAGGGATGAGGAAGGAAGCTCAACTCGGCCGCCTCCTCCAAATATTTTCCCCCAGTCCCCTGCTGGATGACCAACACGCAGACAGTCAGGCACCATGACGGACATTCTCCTCCTCTAATGAGTCCCAGTCACAGCTGAACACACCGCTGTGCTTAACAGCACCAACAGAAGGGCCTGCCACCGTGAAAAACTGAGTGCCTGCTACAATCACAAACACAACAACAAATGCACAAGCAAATGAGGTCCTCCTGCACTAGATCTCCAATATAATTAAGTTTGTTTGTGTCGCTGAATGAGGGTAAGGACTTTTTCTTTTCGTTTTTTCACTCTCTCGCCATCGCAAGGAACCAGGACACCTGCTGTGTGTTCTCAGCACGCACTCACTCTGCTTTGCTTTCGCCTCTTTGCCACCTGTTCTGACTTCTTCCTGAGTGGAGTCATCCAAATGCCTACGCCAGATAGCAGCATATCACATAGGCAGGCTCCTTTGTGCCAGGAAGGGAAAAGAAAAAAAAAAGTATCATGGAGTGCTCACTCATATTTCACATTTACTAAATCCATTCAGTAATCTTCTTATGCGTGTGACATGGTGGTATCAGAGGAGGTTGTTGAGGTAACTGTCAGGGAATTTGATGCGAGTTCCCTTGTCACAGTCACTTTGGCTCGCTCCCGTCACTCAGCTCGCTGTGCCCTGCGGGGCCCGCTGACAAGAGCAGTATTGGAAAGCAGACGAAAGGCTGTGAAAATGTCCTATAGAGGGCACTTACTCCAGGAACCAGAGCCACAATGCAAATCTGCCATTTCAGACTGGAAAGGCATTCGTGCACGTTCTGCTCTGGCTCGTGTAAACAGTCTTTGATCAAATAAGTGCATCGATTTTGTGGATCCGAGTCCTTGTTGCTGTACGTATATTGATTTTGTCCGTCTTTGACAGGTCTGACGGGTGGTGAGCTGTAATGTGAAAAATGACCACCCTCTCTGCCAGAAAGCCAATGAGGCAAGGCCAAACACAACAGGGAACTCTACCATTAAAGCAACACCCTTTGCTCATCCACATTATAGTCTATTATTTTTAAACCGGTGTCTCTTGATGCAATTGGCACTCACACACACACACACACACACACACACACAAAAAGGCTATAGCAACTGCAACTCCAATTTTTCTCAACAACCTTTATGCCTCAGCCCCAAAACACATAAACACACGTGCACACATCTGAGTGTGTAAGTGTAATCTAGCCCTCACCCAAAGTCTCCTGTGGGTGTCTGTGGTTTGCTGTGCCAGTGAAATGAAAGCAGGCCTCTCTAATAACAGTGAATTTAATACCAGCACTAGTCCCTTAATGAGAGTGCCCTGTGTTTGCTCTAGGCTCATATCCGCAGCACCAGTGGGAGAGAAGGCGAGGAAGGGAGGAAGGAGGGAAATGTAGTTAAAATCTCCCATTAGCATCACCTCCAGGGCAAATATGCGCCCTCCCGAGGCGGCGGTGGGGGCGGCGGTTTGCATGTTGAGCGTGTGGTGGCACAGGGGGGCCACGCGATGCCCCGTCCTCGCCTGTGCGCAGCTGGAGCTCACCCAATGACAGCGTGTGCCACCATTAATAACATACAGAAATTACTGTGGCGCTTATTAGAAAACAGCATGACACTGGAGATCGGATGAAAAACAATCTGCTACAATAAAGAAGAGAAGCCCTCAGAACGGACGGGAGTGATAAATGATGTAAAATGTGGAAATAGCAGATAAATTCAGTGGTCCTCCGTGCTATCTGACAGTGGGTGAGGACCTAGGCATAAAAGATCAAAGACTACTGTGGGAGTGTGAAATCATTCTGAGAGCATGCATGTGCGTATTTTTGGTGGGCGCATGGAACATTGCGCTACATGTAAACAAGCGAGAGGGAAAAACAAAGGGGAGGCAAATGGGAAACGTGCAGATGAAAGTGTAACATTCCGTCAGGTGATAGAAACGGTTGCGTGATGGTCAAACAATTAACGAGCAATGCTTTTGCAATTAGCACGTCGGCCATATCAAGGAAAAAAAAAACCCAAAACAAACCACTGCAATCATCTCTGCTTTAATAGTCTTGGTGAGGTCCCCTGAGTGTTTACTGAACAGAGTGATTGCAGTGGAGATTTGAATATTTAATAACAGGAAGAGATTGGAGAGGAGCTGTGTCTGGGGAGAACAACAATCCGTTTGGATTCACTGGGCAAATGAGGGAAACTAGGCTGAGCTCATTGAGTTTGTCCCTGTGGTATTAATGAATTTTAAATGAATTTTAGGGAATAGCCATAAATACACTTCGAAAACAGTGAGTGGGAGTGCTACTCTGCTTCATATGGTGACAGAATAACTGTCTCTTTACATTAGAAACTGGCTCTCTTTACAACGAAGGTGGCCCTGCAACTACAGCTCTGGGTATTAGGGAGCAGACAGACATATGTAAGACTTATCGGGATTGGAAAAAACTCTCCAAGGTAGATTTGATAGAGACATTTATTCTCCGCCAGCTACAGTCGAAAAGCCCTCTCCACTGGGGCACACATATTTTCAACTCAATATATTCCTCAATCCAGCACATCCATCATGTTGGCCACTTACAGGGATCAAACTCACCTACACATGCAAACTGAGTTATAAAAAAAACACAAAAAAAAAACACCAAAAACAAAATATGAAGTTGCACAAGTTTTAAGTTCACAGTTCTTTTTGAACTCCTATCAGACCAGCGACAGATCCACGACACCCATTAAAACATCAAAACACCGACAGCGTATAATGTCTGCAATCAGAGGAGAGCTCTGTACCTTTAACCTCAGTCCAGGGATGTTGCCATAGAAACGGTTTAGATATTTTTTTTTAATTACATGCAAGTGCCTCGCACACAGATCAGCATGAGAAAAGGTCATGCGTCGTTCTATTGTGTTTTCAATTTAAAACTTCTCAGCTTTTAATAAATCACTTTACAGGGAAAGCATGTTTTGACAGTAATTAAAATCAATTAACAAACATATTTGCACATTACAGTGTTCGAAAACCATTTATTCAATCAGTATTTTTCACATTTTCAAAAACACCTTAATGGTAAGGTTATGACATGTAAAAGGTATTGCTTTGCATGTACTGTAAAGTGGAAGATTTCCCACATAATCTTAAAGCTGCTTCTAAGTGGATGTGGCCAAGTTTGCAATTATTTATAGTTTATAAGTGATGTCACATTGTCATGCTGATACAGATACTGGTTCTCCCCTCTTTCTTCTTCATTCAGTTTTAAAACTACAGGCAAAGCACTTCACAAGAACCCATTTCTTTTAACCCTGACATGTAGGTGAAATGGCCAAATGCACCCAGCTTCTCTTCTGCCATCAATGCTGGGTCATTTAAACTTACACTGGGTATACTGTACATTAGTCATATAACCTATTCACTGTGTTGTATTGGACTGTCACCACTGTCGCGGAGTACAGTAAATTTAAAATTAACCACCCCCGATAGCTAGCCAACTTTAGCTACTAAGCGCTTGTCATTATTTGGATACTAAAGAATATCTTACCATTTACTTTTCAAAAGGCAAATGTCTGTATTATCACCGCGGTGGAGTTCTGGCTGTTTTCAGTAATCAAAATTCTGCAGAAAGGTTATATTTGGCTAGCAGGTGATCAGACCTTGCAGACTGTGACATATCTTTTTTTTAACATTATGTAAATGCAGCTAACTTAAAACAGTTGAAAAATGAACAGGCCCATGAACAGGCCTGGCCACCAGAAGCTTGCATCCAAGCTCCCATCCAAGTTCTGGCTTGAGGAGTGAAGCTGCTGCGCTTCTGTACAAAAGAAAAAAAAAAAGCTGTCAAAGGTGGATCAGACATCTGGTTAGACATTCTTCCTGGAGCTTTCCTGTGCACCCCCAACTGGGAGGTGACCCTGGAGTAGACCCTAAACTCTTCGGACCAATTATATATTTCACCTGGCCTGGGACTGCCTCAGGATTCCCCAGGGGGAACTGAAAGTATTGATGGGGAGGCCTGTCTGAAATACCCCACTTGGCCTGCTGCCCTTTTGACCAAACTTCAGATAACCAAAAGACAATGGAGGGATTACATAAAACACTACCCAGCATTGTCATATATTATCAATAAATTTTATAAATCATTAGTCAATTCATGTGCAAGTGGTAGTAGTACCTATGATAGGTGCAAAGAAGGAGTTTAGAGCTCAAGGTGACACTGTTACAAAGCTATAATGTTCAGGTAGAGACCACGGTTTGTTCCCTGTTCAAACTGAATCCACCTGTAGCGTGGATTCATAGTTGATAGAGCATGGCGACATTATAGCTTTTGTGTGGTCCATATGGTAACAATACATTAGAGGGCTCAAGGATATCCACAGGGAACCTCTCATTCATATTCCCTCACGTGCTGAATGCATAACACCAGCTCCTGTAACGATAAATTAACATTTAGCCTGTGTTTATTACTGAAATATCACGACAGCCCTCTAAGCTTACCAAAGCTCTCCTTTAAACATGTGGAGCATATCTGTTGCTTCCAGAAACTCACACAGACGTTGACTTTTAAATAACACAGATTCCAGTAAAAGACAGTTAAATGTTGGACGTATGAACAGCACACACTGCCATATGTGCACAAACACATACAGGCAAATTCCATGCACACACTTACACACACACAGAGTGAGGCGATTTCTTGCAAGCCGAGTCCAGGTCTATTAGTCAGGCATCAGGCATTCGCTGTGGGCCAGGTCTGGCTGGGCTCCCAGGTTAGAGGACGTCTCCTCCTGGCCCTCTCTTACCATCTGCTCTGTCCAGAAGGCCTGTACCACTGGGGGAGGAGGAGGGAACTGCCCCACCAGATACAACCCAGAGGAGGAGAAGGGAGGGGTTGGAGGATGGTGTGAGGAGAGATAGGGAAGGAAGTGTTCAAAGGGCTGGAAGAGGGGTTGGAGGTGGTTGGTGGCAAGGCAGGCGGGGCAAGGCAGGGCTCATGTGCCATCAGGGGAGGCACAGGGTCGTCTGTTACCTGTCCACCTCTAACTAAAGCCATCTGCTGCAAGGAGAGGGAGGAGGTAGGGGGCAAGATGCAGACACCTGGAAAAAACAGGTGAAAAGGTGAAAAAAGGTGCTGATGTGAGATCTAAATTTGTGTTACGCATTTGGGGTTTAATTGGTATTTTATATTGTTCCTAGCCTTTTCAGTTTTCCTAACAAGGCAGGCTAATTAAAAAACAGAAATGTAATTGAGAACAGGAGGAAATAATATTGATGATGGATTGAGTGTGTGAAGGAGTAAAGGGAAGGAACAAGAACGCTATTATTCTTTCTGCATGGATATGAGAGTTTAATTGGACACTGTGCTTTTGGTTGGGCAGATGTAGGTGCGGCTGCTGACACAAGGAGTTTTGGAAAAATTGAGTTTGAAACAAGAGGCAAATTTCTTTGCTGAGAGATGGAGTGATATGGGACAGCTAACACAAGACAAAGAATCAGGCACTGCACTTCATCTGCACATTACTTTCTACCCAAGGTCTAATTCCCATTCCAAATTACATGCACAGAAATACACAGAAGTAGCAAAAAAAATGACAGTATCATATTCTGGCTTCGGCTTTTTCATCCAAAGAATTCACAATTCAGGAAAATGCCCATATAAAGAATGCACACCTTACAGCTGTCTTATCCTATTGTCCCGCTCAGCTGTGGCACTGTCCAAGCCGATCACAAGTTAATGGCTTAAAGTGAAACCAAATATGAAGCTGTTGAAGCTGTTTAAAAGCTTTTAAAGTCTGCATTGCTGGAATTTTCCTGGGAATATAGTCCCACCCTTTATTTGGGGTACAGAGCCATGGTGTAAGCTATGCTGCACTTTTAACTTACTACTATAAATCAAGCATTAGAGATGTAGCAAGTCACGTGGTGCTGGGACAGAAGGATGGACAGAGCTTCTCTGTGTATTTACAAAGACAACCAATCATCCATCAAATACTGAATAGGCTGACATTTAAAAAGCATTATGTCCTCTGCAGTGACTGTATTCTCATTAGTGTTTGCATAAACGCCCCTTTTAGTATTTTCATTTTTTCTTTCAAAAAGTTGATATCACAAATGCAACTATGTCACATGTCACACAATTTGTAAAATGATTCTTCTCTTGGCTGGTCCCTTTAGAAGTTGCTACCGTGGATTATCTGCCTCCATCTCATCCCTCCTCTAGCATCCTCTTCTGTCACACCGGTCCTCCACATGTCCTGTCATGAATCTTCTCTGTGGTCTTCCTTTTTTCTCCCAGCCTGGCAGCTCCATATTCAGCATCCTTTGTCCAATATATATTTATTATCGCTCCCCTGCACATGTCCATGCTATCTCAGCCTTGCCTTTCTATTGTGAATACATTGGCTAATAAAACAAAAATGTCACTGGTAATAGAAATCTGAAGAACAAACATAACAGAATGATAGCAGGAAAGCTATCTAAATTTCTTTAGCAGATCAGGATGCAAGTATAGCATTTGTGTGTAGTTCTCATCATGGCTGCAGACAGTTTTTTTTTGAGGAGCAGGAAAATGATGTGGTGTGTGTGCCGCTGTACCTCCAAACCTGACAGACTGGAGTATGACAGGACTTTCAGTCACCAACCACATTACCACAGACACTACTTCTACCCATTTCTCTCAAAAATGAACAGACATTGATGATACTCATTGAAATGAGTCCCAAGAGAGATGTTCATCATATCATTTATCATCATAAGACAATTTTTGCAAAAAAACAAAACAAAAAAACCCCTTAACTTGCACAATAGCATACATATAGTAGGAGTAAACGTGATTTATTCTCATTTTTGAAGCATGCAGATTGTTGTTGTTGTTAGTCTGCACCAGGACAATAGCTCTCATTTACTATCACTGAATGCACACAAATCTGTGACTTTTATACCTGAATTTGGTTGTACTGAACTTTACAAGGGGCGATCGTGGTTCAAAGAGTTGGCAGTTTGTCTTGTTATCGGAAGGTTGCTGGTTCGAGCCCCAGCTCCGAAAGTCTCGGTCGTTGTGTCCTTGGGCAAGACACTTCACCTGTTGCCTACTGGTGGTGGTCAGAGGGACCGGTGGCGCCGGTGTCCGGCAGCCTCGCCTCTGTCAGTGCGCCGCAGGGCAGCTGTGGCTACAATGTAGCTTGCCATCACCAGTGTGTGTGAATGGGTGGATTACTGTAATGTAAAGTGCTTTGGGGTCCTTAGGGACTAGTAAAGCACTATATAAATACAGGCCATTTACCATTTACACATATGACCAAATGAACACCTGGCTTCTTTAAAATTAATGCTACAGTACCAAAAATAAGAAGCTTCTTTGGGCTGCACACTTCATTTGCCAGGATTTTTACGCTGGATGCTTTTCCTGACACAGCAGAAAGTAATCTGTGGGCGTGGCAGTATGCAGATTATATGCAGGTTGTATGCAGTTTGCCAGGCCCGGTTCAGAATGAGTCTAGTTTAGTAAAATTCACACAGTGGTAAGAACAAAACAGGCAACAATTGCGCACATTTCATAATTCCAACAGGAATTTTGTGTACGCTCTTGTTTTTTGCGCAGGATAAGAATGTTTCCATGCACATAGTAGTAAATTAGGTCCAATGGGCCTCATTTACTTATTATATTTGTATGCAAATCACACACGCTTGTCCACAGCTTCTGCTCGTGCACAGATTTGTGCCTACATGCTGTTTATGAATGAGGCCTAATGTGAGCGTGTGTAAAACAGGTCACCGGGGTCTGTCTTATTTTGAGAGTTTGATGATTTTATTTTACTATGCTGTCATGATTTCTTTTTCATTGATGTCACAGTTTGCATAGTTATCTGCAAAGAATAGAAACTCAATATATAAAGCTGTAGAATAGTCTTGGGGAGCAGCTGGCAAGTCAAAGCTTGAGTCAGCATTCTTCTACATCAGGTGCTTAGAGTGGTTTGGAGACTGAGTTTTAATTGGCCACTCAAACACCATACAGAGTGAGCTTTTACCTTCTGGATAAAAGTTTATTAGAGAACAACACGATGTAAAACTAGTTTTGTTCATGAAACAATACAGTTCTGTGACAAAGTAAGTAATTAAAGCATCTGCAAGCATATATATACACACACACACATATATATATATATATATATATCTATATATATATATCTCTCTATATATCTATATCTCTCTCTATATATATATATATATCTCTATATATATATATCTCTCTATATATCTATATCTCTCTATATATATATCTCTCTATATATATATCTATATATATATCTCTCTCTATATATATATCTATATATATATATCTCTCTCTCTATATATATCTATATATATATATCTCTCTCTCTATATATATCTATATATCTCTCTCTCTATATATATCTATATATCTCTCTCTATATATATATCTATATATCTCTCTCTATATATATATCTATATATCTCTCTCTATATATATATCTATATATCTCTCTCTATATATATATCTATATATCTCTCTATCTATATATATATATATATATATATATATATATCTATATATATATATATATATATATATATCTATATATATATATATATAGTAGGTATACCTGATGAATATT
>VUQR01017329.1:26166-53610 GCA_015108515.1 Hemichromis elongatus
AGCATCTGCAAGCATATATATACACACACACACATATATATATATATCTCTATCTATATATATATCTCTCTCTCTCTCTCTCTCTATATATATATATATATATATCTATATATATATATCTCTCTATATATCTATATCTCTCTCTATATATATATATATATCTATATATATATATATCTCTCTATATATATATCTATATATATATATCTCTCTCTATATCTATATATATATATCTCTCTCTATATCTATATATATATCTCTCTCTCTATATATATATATATATCTCTCTCTCTATATATATCTATATATATATATCTCTCTCTATATATATATCTATATATCTCTCTCTATATATATATCTATATATCTCTCTCTATATATATATCTATATATCTCTCTCTATATATATATCTATATATATATATATATATATCTTTGAGAATCACGTTGTTGGTACAACGGATATGTGTCATTGGCATTTTTCAACTAAAGAAAATTTTTTTTCCAGCAAGCTGCTAGTAAAAAAGTTCCCAAAAGTAGAATTTAAATATGGTTCCTGTTTTGGTTGCTGTTTTTTTATGTATAGACACAACACTGCTTTACCCCTTGAATAAGGTGGCTGTTGCTTGAATGAGTCATACATCATTGTAAAGTGGTTTAAAATTCGTCTTAACGCGGTCAGGTATGAGGGTCTGTGCTGACAATGAGTGGAAAAGAATTCAATGTTTAAAGAAAAACTTTGAAAGTCGTTTAAATAGACTAGAGAACTATTGCTCAAGACCACATTAAAAATATTTGAAAAGTTTGGCTTTTTTTTTAAATATAAATAATTAAATATAAAGAATTTTGCAAAATGTGCATGTGATTTTTTTTGTGTTTTAGTTATATATTTTTATTTGATATTTCCTTTAATATACTGAGATGTTCAGTACCTTGAGTCCTTTAGCACATTGCTATATTATTTTGCCTGTGTTATTTGTAAAGTGTTTACCAGAGGATGATTTAGCTACTGCAAATTAAATCTAGTGATAAGTACAAATAAATCAACCTGAACCTTCAGTTATGCAAGTGCAAGTACAACATGGACTGAAAGTGCTCTTGAACTGCTTAAAAGTTTCTTTTGAAGAGTCTCTTTTTTTGCTTTTTTCTTGAAGTAGCATTAGTGATTTGTTTAAGATGCACATCTGCTTTAAGTGACTCTAAACTAACCTGGTCAGAGATAGAAAACGGCACTACACAGTTAAACTTTAACATATCCTTCACACTGGGAAAAAAAAAGAAAAGAAAGAAAAACAGCATGAAAATTGGATTTTACTTCGGCATTTAAGATATTCAAAGACTCGATTATTCCTCATTAATCTGTGATGTACATGTTTGATTTAGATTTATGCATTTTCGAGTATCCAAAATTCAGTGGTCAAAGGTGGAGGTCATAAAGAATAATGTGTAGGCAAAGGTCAGGTCTTTTGATACTGCAATGCCCAATGGTCACCAATAGAGGTCAATAACAGGCATTTTTCATTTAATGCCCAGTTTAGAGGAAAAATCCATCAAAAAAATGTTTTTCAAATATTGCTCAGGTTAACACTGTTGAATTTAAGGTTTATTCAAATGCAAAAAAAGTAATGGTGACCCACACAACTGAATTTTTTAAAGTAGAAAAAAGAAAAGTTACGGTGATTAGTTTTAAGAATGCATCAAGATCCAAAAACACAGGGCACTATGAGTCCCACCATGCAATTAAGGGACCTTTAACTTTGTTTACTAATTGTCTGACTCTGAATAAATAGCAATTTTCTCCCATGCATCAGGTTAGCAATACACTCTATGTCTAAGGAGCTTGGAAAGAAAAGCATCTGGACATCTTTAAGTTTCTTGAAGACGGTTCACCTCTCATCCAAGAAGCTTCTTCAGTTCTAAGCAAAACTGGTGGAGAGTCCCAGATTTTAAGCCCTATGGGAGTGTCCTCCCCAGAGGGACATGGACTGATCCTCTACCTCATCACACGAGCCAAGGTGAGAAAACGGGTGTGATCTATAATCAGATTTTACCACTGTGTGCATGCGATCTATAATCCAAGAGATCATTTCTCAGACGCCTTAATGCCCACTCACATCCTGGGCCTTTTGACTTCAGAAAACACATAATAGGCTGGGACTAGGTTTCACAGTGGGTTCACTCAAAATCTTGGCAGATTGTCACAAGCACCCGTTTTCTCACCTTGACTCGTGTGATTAGGTAGAGGATCAGTGGGGGGTCCCTCTTGGGGGGACACTCCCATAGGGTTTAAAATCTGGGACTCTCCACCAATTGCGCTTAGAACTGAAGAAGCTTCTCGGATGAGAGGTGAAACATCTTACTAGATACAAGATACTTAAAGAAGTCCAGATACTTTTCTTTCCACGCTCCTTAGACTATGATGACCTGGATGACCGAGAACCTTCACAAACTATACAGTCTATGGTTCATCTTGTTTTGTATGTTCGATGGGTAAATAGAAAGATGGGTGACATGAATGTAGACCAAAGGTTGAAGACCAAAGGTTTACTTTTGACCATTGTGTGTTATATCTCTGAGCAGATTAAGAGGGTCTGCAGTGACTTCAGTTTCTAGGCTACAGGTTGTAAATAATGAAACCAACTTTTCAGCAGCAGTGATTTTAGTGGAATTTGGGGCATTTTGCATTGTTAAAACTTCTAAAACGCAACTTTTGTGTGACCACAAATCCAAAAAAGTCACAGCAAAGGGAGGGAGATTTTATTTTTTTAGGTAATTTCACTGCAAATGTGCAACAGTTTTAGTATGAATTGTCCCTTTAGCCATGATACTTATGTAAACGTTGTTTTTCAGGCTGCCTTCCCAAACACACAGAAGTTGAGTCAACTTCCTGATAGATGTAGCTAACAGATGAGGGGCCATGAGCCTCTCAGCCGGCGGGCAGTGGCATTGCCAGGCACGGCTGGTAATATCCAGTTTTTAGCATCTCACCCCTGCCGTGCCACAATTAGCAGTCATTAGTAGCTCTGGGGAACAGGGGGAGTGTGGGGGGATTGGGGAGCACTGAGGTAGGGGACAAACTCCAACAGCATGACAAGATCTTACAGTGCTAATCAGGTCTGCTTCTCTATCCCTAAATGCTACTCTTTCACGCCCCCACAGCAAACAGTCCTTTTGATGTATGTCTGTGCGGTCGTGAATGTCCACAGAGAAGCATATCGCAGGCAGTGCCACACACAAATTACAAGAAATGTACACACACACACACACAGTCTCTGTCTGTCATGTAAAGATTGAAGCCAATGAGACTGAGTACTTAACACAGTCTAGAAATCCCACAGGATCAATATTAGCCAAAGTTATTACCCGGTGTATTACATTTGGATTGGCACCACAGCTTAAAAAAAAACAAAAAACAACTACCCAAGATGAACCATGTGAAATTGATGTCAAAGGTGACTCCACACCCAAAGAAGCATAAAAAATAATGAGGAAGTAAAAGCAAATAAGAGCAGAATGCAGACGACAGGTTAGCATGATCAGTACAAGGGAGCAAACATTGATGGCCGTTCTAATAGGTAAATACTCGTTCGATGGCCATACACAGCAAAGTGACACTGTGAAAACGACATTGAATGAAGGTGCAGAAGATGAGTGTCTTCTCTTCCATGGCAAAAGACTGGCAGCTTGTCCTTTTGCTTGGCCCTCCCTGGCTCTCTGAGCGGCGGGACGGCAACATTTCGTCTATCCTGCTGTGATTTGTGCATCCGATCACAGAGGCAGCCACTTTTACAGCTGCTATATTGTCAGGACTAAGCAGGATGTAGCATGTGGAGCCACTGCTGTGTGTATTTCTCCGTGTGTGCCGTGGTTGTGTAGCTATTTGTGAAAGGAGGACATTAATTTGCTGTATCATTTCATGCTGGGACAGTCACCCCCCCTTCTTCCCCACACTTTTTTCTGCTCTAAAGCTATAGCATGGCTGGCCTGTCTGCCATAATAAACAGCTTGTGCTGGAGAACTGAATTTAAACCAGGGCCATATTGCATATTTCTGTACATGAGAGGAGGGGGGCTGAGAGAGAAACACATCAATAAAGATGACACCGTTTAAGAGGCAGACAACCTTTACAAAAGAGCGGCGGGTTTAATGGGCTGGCCGTGTGGCTCATAAACCACAGCCGCATCCAACTGCAACAGAAACCAAGAGCCAGCTTTACTCAAGGCTGCAGCAGAGAAATGGTACCACTCTAGATGCTAGACCAGCTGTTTTTGGATGAGTCAGGCAGCTGGTCACAACTTCAAGCAATCACACGATCTAGTCCTGAGTAATACCAAGCTATGTAGTTGGAAGTCTTTTGTGTGCTAAGTTTTTACTTATACAGCTTGCTTATAGATTAGTTTTTGGATAATAAGGAGCATTTAGAAGATTTGTGGACAACTTAATATTGTTACCTTACTGCATTTCTACAAGAAGCATAGTACTTTATGCTCCACACTCATTTAAAGGGAGTAAAAGTCATATCTAAAACATTTAAGCTAAACTTAAAAGTTACTCTTCTTTGTGTAGCATGCTAAAACCTGCAATAAAAGTCACAAAAACTCTGTCTGTGTTTTAGCTTTGGAAAAGTTGACATTGAAAATAAAATTTCATTTGAACATTCCTGCTCAGTGTTGCACACATGGAGAGAACAGAGAACCTTCCAGGCACGCATAAATTTTGAATAACTGCCTTTGCTTGTTTGTTTTTTTGTTTTGTTCAGGAAACACAAAAACACAAGCGCATCAGTACAACGTGACTGCACTCTGCAGGCTGCCTGTGAAGCAAATGACACACATAAATGTTCACGTTCCTTCAGAACTGTATCCTTGTAAATCCACTCACACGGGCCATATTCTGCACACCCAAAAACTCAAATTCAGGATATCTGAGTTTATAGCAAGATACAGATTTTTACATTTGCTGCTTTCCTTATTAATCATTCACTACTTGAAGCATGTTTGACACAGTATGTTAATGTACATCGTAATGCTGTTTTCACATTTGTGATAGTACATTACTCTAGGACATGTTGGTAAGCTTGTACACCTTTTTATCACTTTTGCTCACCTGCCAGGCTGGCATAAAAAACATACAAGCGCGATCAACATAGCTGCACTCAGCAGGCTGTCCATGCATGAAGTGATACAGGAGCCCTTAAGCTGCCCCAAGTGCCTGTATAAGAAAACCTACTAAAATATTACAGTTGTTACTAGAGGAGGTCAGCAGGAGGCTGTAATGCCAACGATGATTCCTAAAATTAAGTCCCCACATTTTCTAACTGCTACAGTTGTTCATACCTTATTAAAAAAATTGCAACAAAACAATGTGAACACACATTAGCTGTATCATACATTTAGCCAGGGTTTCGTGAGTGGCCAGGTGATGGGTCTGTGTAGTTTGGGAGGGTTAAGACAAAACAAGTAAAAGGAGATGCTTTGAGAGTTTGACTGAAGTCAACAATTTACTGATCTTACAGTAAATATATTCTTTCAAAAGCTTTATTTAACGTACTTATCTGCTGCTACCTGGATCTGATGCCCGAAACAAAAGTAATGGAGTTTACTGGTTTTATATTCTAAGACAAACACATTATCATAAACATGTAACGCACATAAAAGTGTGTGAAATACTAACAATGCTGATCATTTACAGCCACTCAAGGTTTATTTCTGTAGAGAGCGATATCCCTACACTGGCCGGAGTGCTCTGATAAGCCATTATAAAAGGCGCAGTGTTTCTCTGTAAGTGACAAACACAACAAGGATTTTTACAACTGGGTGATCAGTACATAAACTCAAATAATTGAAAAGGAAACAGTGGCTGCAAAAGAGACAGAAAGCCACTGGAATATCTGCAAGTATATCACATCATTTAGATGTAAATGCATGCAAATACATGCAAAACCAGACACTGACCTCAACTCACCAGACACAAGAGCAGTAAATATCCAAATTTCCAAGTTTTAACCATCTTCTGCTTTGCCACCTGCCAAAAACACTCAACATTTTTTTCTCATTAATATGCAAATGTGGGGAATCAGATTTGTGTGTTGGATTGAATTAATCCCTGCCACCCCTTCTGCTTGTGCTGTAATCACAAATTACAGACAGGCGTCTGACGGTAGGCTAAAGCTTTGAATCCTGTCGGAGGGTCTTATACCTCTGGGGAGAAATCCCAATCAACACAACTGGTCAGACACACAGATACAGCAGCAGCATAGTAATTTGCCACATCCGCTGTCAGTTTCAAAGGGATATTAATTTTCCCTTTTCTCTTTTCCTTATCTCTCTGTTCTTGTAGTGTCATTGTGGTAACAGCTACAGTAGGCCCACGCTGTGGCCAGTTTCCTGACATGTTAATCAGTGGACAATTTGTTCACATTTAGCAAGGGGGATGTCTGAGGAGATAAAATACCACAGGATTCTCAGTGCACTTCCTTAAAATTCAACATTAATAAGGAAGGTACATGTGAAAACTTATCAGATTAGAGAGACGTGCGCGTGCCATTCATCCTCCTTTAAAGTTATCCAGACAATCCGGATACTCTTAATGTTGTGTGTTTCTCTTATATCACCGGTTGCAAACATATTCATACCATATTTAGAACATTCGATCTTTTTTGTGAATCCTAATTCAAATGAACATGTGGATTTTGTCTCTCTTTAGAAGTCTCTCTCAGATCCAGATGGTTGCATGATGAAATAATAAATAGACATGAACATCCGCCTGTAAGAAGAGTGTAAGCTGCGCAGACTGCTGAGGTATTCATAAGCAGAGTCACACTGAAGAGTGAAAGTGTGATGTCCCCCGTGAGCAGCATCAGTAGTTACATCTGCGAGAGAGGAGACGCAACAAGAGGGAAAATGTAACACGCCTCATTCAGATGACAAAGAGGGACAGACAATGGGCGAACAGGCATTATTTCAACTCCCCTCTGACAGTACTCTAATTTAATGAGGCGCACTGTGAGAGTGTGCAGGTGAATCTCTGTCTCACTTTGTCTGGAGCAAGGTCAATCTGCAAAAGCAAGGGCATGCAGAGGAAATAACAACAAAACAAAGCCAGGCCTTGTAAAGGGAAAAAAAAGAGAAAAAGTCAGATTACAAACCACCAACAGTGCAAACAAGAGAGCCCGCACTGGCAGCCCAGAATATCCCAATAATTAAACTGTAATAGCAGACATGCTGTAAACAGCGTTTGCTGTGCAGAGAGTGGTAATAGCATTTTACAGAGGAACGGACTGGGCCAGATTATTAAACAGCGCTGTTCACCTCCCCTGATGTGCTAAAGTGCAACACTGCAAACACAGCTACCACAGCCGGAGCGACAACAATCTCCCAAACAAACACACGCACAGACTTGGAGAGACTGTAACTCCAGCCTCTTGGCTTCACCACGTCCTTCCTCTCTCCATCTGTCTGTCACCACAGACACGCACGCCATTCTAGGCAGCAGTCGCCTGGCAACATGGCTCAGCCTCTGAACATATTTCCCAGTTCGGGTAAGATATACACTTTCAGCTACAGTGTTATTTCATTAGAACAGAGCATGTGGGTTTGTGTTTCTGCATCTCTGTCTCCAGCCACCTGCTTTTATTGGAGCCTGCCCCCGGAGTGTTTGCTGGGGGAATATTAAAAAGACGACTGCCGTTGAACGGGATATTATAACATAATTAGCAGGGGTTCCGGGCTGGCACACCACACAAAAACAGATGGCTTGCTAATTCTATTAGCAGGGCAAAAATGACCGCATAGCTTTTAGCAGTACTAGAATGCTGTGACCTTCAAGACCCTGGAAGAGGACCAGCGCTTAGACCCCCAAACCATTACAAGACACTTTCAGTGACCCCAGACACTTCCTATTACACTTTTTAGATACTGTCAGTACTTGCATAGGAAAACCTTTACAGTGAAGAGAATTTGAGGTCACACCATTTAGTTTTCGAGTTGTGTTACTCATAAAGGTTTATGCAAAGGTAACTAATACTTTCTCTAACAGACTAATTCTGCTCCACTGCCACAAAGACAGATAAAGTAAATGTTTCACATGCGGTGTAATTTCAATGATTTCTCTCTACAATGCCATTATTATAAGATTTTTATTGTTATGTAAACTGCTGTAACAAATAAAGGATAAATAAAGTATTGTCCTATTCCTATTCTTTACCGACATCTTCTTGTTCCTATGGTATCAAATACTGCCTTACACACTCTTAAAACCAGTGGCATCTCATAGATACACACAAGGTGTCACTTGGAAGCTGTGTGTTGTTGCAACACCAGATTATGAGAACAAACAAACAAAGTTTGCCAAATCCCCTGCCTCTTTAGGCAATGTCTTAGATTACTTTTCTCCATAGGGTGCCTGGGCTGAGCCTTAGAGATACGGTAAGGACGTCAGACATCTGGAGAAAGCTCGGAGAAGATCAACTGCTCCTCTGCATCAGAAAGAGCCAGTAGAGGTGGTTCGGGCATCTGGTTTGGATGCCTCTGGGCACCTCCCACTAGAGGCTTTCTCAGCATGCTCTAATGGGAGGACACCCGAGGGTAGACCCAGAACTTGGTGGAGAGATTACATACCTCATAAGGCCTGGGAATGCTCTGAGATCCCCCACAGGAACAGGGAAGTGTTACGGGGTAAAAGAACATCTTTCTACTTAGCCTGCCTCCACTGCAACCCGACCTCAGATTAGAGAACGGATGCTTCTGTGTTCTATATGGAACCTTTGTTTTTACATTTAGTTTCTGTATGAACTGTTTTGCATTTGCTGAAGCTTTTGAATTTGAATGAAGCCTGCCGATGACTTGTGACCAGCGGTTTGTATTTGCCAAACTGAGATGAGACTGAGCTTGGTTAAGACCTAAATTTATATCCCCAAATGTGAGATTAAACTTAATGTGCTCTATATTTATTAAATATAACTACTGGCTGATTGTCTGTTATAATATTGATTGGCATCAATGTCACCACTGTAATCCACACAATTATTTTCACATGTCATTAAAGGCAAAGTATTAGCATTAATGAAAGCTTTGTTCGTCTAGTACATGAGATGCAAAATAGAGGTTGGCAGCAAATCACAGGGCTAATAATAATATTTAGTGCTGCGTCATTATGCAAATTTTGGTATCGATGCGATACCAAGTAAATTAAGAGCAGTGCTGCTGATACCAATACAGATACCGATACTTTTAACCTATAAAGGGAGCTTATGTAGGAGAGAGCAGTGTAATGGTTTATGAGCTGAATCATTGCACATTTGACAAATTTTGAACTCATTTTAATGAACACAGCACAATACTGTTGTGATTTTAACTACCCACAATAATTAATAATAATTAACACAGTTTAATGATCAGGTTTTGACCCAACGTCATTTAAAGACCAGCACATTTACATTCCAGGTCTCTAAAAAATTACACTATAAATATATAACAAAACCTGATCATTTAACATCCTTAAAAATACTGTAAAAGAGTCATTAACTAACCGTCATTTTTTAATATATTTTGCTTTCAATTTTTTAAAATGTTGTTGAACAATTGTTCGCCAGACTTTCTGGAAGTCTTTCAGAGTTTTTCTTTGGGCATTGGCTGGTTTTCCACTTATTTTCAGTCCAGTCCTTGTACCTGACCATTTTTAAAGGATGTTTTTTCCTTCTTTGACCTTTGATTCAATCAACACTTAAAAAAGGCACCGAACACAAAGGATGAACCAGAATTCTAACTTTAAAGATCTAACTTTAAATTGTTTCTTTAGGCCCTTTGTTACTAGCAGCCAGTTGCAAAAGAACAATTTTCCACATTTCTTTAGCAGAATCTATGAAAAACACCATAAATAAATAATAAATTGTATAAACTCCATTTATATTTATGGTCAATTCATCACCTATATAGACATTTTAGGAAAATATAAAGTTGTAGCTCAATACTTTTACACAGCACTGAATGCACTAATTATACTTTGGTTAGTTTTAAAGGAAATAATATAAAATGAAACAACTGGTTATGGCAATACAGTATACAGTAGTGTCTCCTGTCCCTTCTGTAAAAGGTCAGCACCATTGGATGACAGTCAGCAGCACAAGATTGTCAAATCCACTTTTCCTCCATGAAAGGAGGATGCAGTGATCACAGCAGCTCCAGTTCACTTAGGATGTGTCATTAAACTGATGTGACACACCTTCTGGTAACGCTGATAATTTGCTATTTTTATAATGCAGCTTTTTCTTTTTAAATTGTATAATAGGAAAGAGAAAGCACGTGGGTTCATCTATTTAGCATAAAAATGAACAGTGGAATTACATATTGTATATTACCACTGACATTCCTGCTTCTCAATATATTTAATCATCTTTCTTCACTTTAATATCCCCTTTTTGGGTCACAAAAGTACTAAAAGCAGAGCTTTAGAATACTATCAGACCATGAACTATTACATTAAAAATAACATCTTTTATGTTTTTATTAAAAAAAAAAAAAGAAAAGAAAAAAAAAAGCGCTGCAGACGACATTCATGTGCATGAATTTTTAGAAGCACCGTCTGAGCCCGGTCAAAGCATTTCTGTTTCTATATTCAAAGTATTGAATCACTACAGTGCATCCATGGTTCTAAAGCAGCTGAGCACCATTTGACTGCCCAGATCCAAACCTCTGCTCTGCCCCGAATACTGAGGAGCTTCAGCCTTTGACTGTCATTCTCACACCCACTCACTTTTCATTTCTACCTCAGACTTAACGTTCTCCCTCCCAGGTTTCAATATGCCGTCCTTCATCCTTCATTTCTCAGAAGATTCCATTTACCTTCTCTATATATTTCACTGACACATTTTCAAGCCCTTTTCGCTTTTTCTTTCAGCCCCCTTCGCCACCCCTTCGCTGTCCCTCTCCCTCTAAAGCAATCATCCTTCTTCCTTTCTCTCTTTATTTACATGACACCAAGGTTCTCTCTGAGGCAGGTGCGGATGGCAAAAGGCAGGCTTTTACAAAACGGTTCAGGTTTAATATCTTCCCCTTGCTTTTCATCACAACCCAAGAGCTTCATAGCAGAACTAACAGTCCGCTCGTAATCGCATTGTCCCTCTGTAAATATCATGGGCCCAGTCTCATCTTTATTTTATTACCACCTCTATCGCTAAAGACCCCCAGTGAGGACCAATATTGTCTAGGCTTGAGGGCCAGTCGACGTCAATCTTATATCATCCACCCCTGCCCTGTATGAAATATTGCATGTGAAACACAGACGGCTTCTTCAGCATGGTACAAGCTAAAGGAACCGTTATCATTAGAATATCACCCAGATATAAAAATAAATAAATAAAACTGCTTTGGAGAAAATATTTCCTGTCAACTTTTAGTTTAAAACCATTTGTATTATCTGACAGCTTGTTTGTGGCGCAGTGTTTGAATGGTTTAAACAATGCCATTCATTCTTTCTTTTTTTTTGAAATGCACAGTTGAATAATCCCTCAAAACAATTACAGAGTCGAAACATTCTCCTCAGACTACTGCTCGGTTTACAAAGAAAAACACAAACACTGTGGGAAGTTTTTTTTGGTTTTTTTTCTTAATCTTTTATGGCACATTTTGTGAATAGATGGATTGGATGGACTGGGCATTTTTGCTCCACAGGTAGACTGAGCTATCTGCTAATTGCACAGTTTTCAGTTTGATTTCCAGCTTCAGATTTCAAAGTATTTTTTTTAGCAACTTTAGACACAGAACGACCAAAAGCTCCCAATGCTTACATCAGTGCCTTGCATGGCAGAATATCATTGCATCAAATGTACATGCATCCATCAGCAGTCTTTTAAATCTCTTAAATTGTAGAAGATGTTGATGAAATACTTAAGATACACAGGCTGCCCTGCATTTGTTAAATGTAAATTTGCCTCTGTATCTTTGTCACATTAAAGAAACAGAAGATAAATGTAGAGCTATATATTGAAGTGTAGATGCTTCTTAGAATAGATTAAAAAAAAATGTTTTCTTTTAAATAAGCTTACAGATTGTGTGGTAAAGAAAAAGAAATCAAATCAGCATCTGGTGTGTGTGACCTTTAACTAAAGCGACACTCACTCTCATACACTTATGCAGTTTTTCAAGAAAGTTTGTTCCAACCATCTTGAAGAACTTTACCCTGTTCGTCTGTGGATTACAGCTCTTGCAATATTGCTTCATGTAATCACCGAGTGGTTTGATTAGAGTTGCAGAACTCCTTCTTGTTCTTTATTGCAGATAGTCAGCTTATTAGTTCTCTGGCTTTATGTTTGGAATCACTGTCATGCCTTATATTTAAATTGTGACATATCAGACGCATCTATTATGGGGAAAATCCAAACATCTGAAGCACCAATACCACTTCTGTATTGTGCGATAAATGCCTCAAAGTCAAATATCAGACTCTACCAAATAGTTCAGTCAGGAAGGACACAATGAATGATCTATGGTGTATTCAAGTAAAGCCAAGTCCTGTACAGGAGTCACAGTACAGTCAGTTTTAGTTCCGTCTTTAATTTTTCTAGACATTACCTGTGAGAACTAAAATGACCATTTCTGCTGGATCAGACACTGTGAGAGTAGCCAGTGGAACCTTGGCCTAAACTTTACCTACTGGAGCAGACCAAGAAGGTCCCAGTGCAGACTTTTTTACTCTAAAGGAGGTTTGGGAGTCTGCAGCCCTTAAGTCTGCAGAGCGTTGGTGACTTTTGCGTACTACATGCCTCAGCACTCAGCCACCTTTCTGTAATGTTATGTGGTCTGCCACTTCTTGGATCAGTTGCTGTCATTCCTGTTCCACTTCAGAATAATCACAGAAAACATAGTAGGGAAAAATTTTTATCAAAGTGATTGAAATTTTGTTATCCCATTACACTACAGTGCTTGAATTTAGCGATTGATTTAAAAATGTAAAGACAAAATGTACGACTGAAACAAGGGTTAACCCTAGTTGCATCCAAGGGTACAAGAGTCAAACAATTATTTAATGTAATAATTATCTGGAGCATCAATAAGGCCAAAACACAAATCCCCGTGCATGCACCATTCAAAACTAACTTGTAAATAAAAAGCCGCACATGCAACACTCACAAGTTTTATTTCACACTCCTCCTGAACTTCCACAGAGTCTGAACAGATGTTTAGTCCAACAGAGATCTGAGCTACATCTTTTCCTCGACACAGAGAAAAGAAGGAGGAGAAAAAAGTTGGAAGAAAGCAGAGAATCCCCATCAGACTCCATGTAAGCTGTTCTAAATACTCTGCAAACAGAAACTACTCACACCCACTACCGGCCATCTAAAACACAGCATGCCATTACAGGTAACTTTTTCCTGAGAGGATATATATAAAATATCTTTGCCAGTGTGCAGTCATGAGATGTGTTTCTGAAGTAGCTTTTGTGAAATCCTTCATTATAATCAACCAGCACAATCTCTCCCCGCCGTTTCTGGTTTATAGCGTGCGTCATGTTGTCAGCTGCCTATTAATGGATTCCCACAGGAGCAGCACTGATTGCCGCAGCACAAGAGCGTTCCAACCTACTTACCGTACGACCACTTTATGAAAGCCTTCACTTTGACATTTACCTTTCTGTTTTTTGGTTTTTTGTTTGTTTTTTTTTTGTTAAGTATTTTATGTTGGATTTGGGAGAAATATGGAGAAATTGATTTTATTTTAACAAAGAAACTGCAAATAAAGAAACTTCAGCAATAATGTGAACATTAGAAGTATGACATGTAATGCTCTAAAGCTTTGATCTGTGGCGAAATATTTGTTTAAACTCCAGACACACTGCAATTACACACGCTATATTAACAGCAACCGAGCACTGCAGCACATTGTACAAGGCATCATGTTCATAGTCATTAGGCAGAGCGACAGCACAATGATTATTATTATTATCCCCATCATTGCACACATACCTTTGTGGATCTACTCTAATTCATTTATTTTTCTTATTCACTCTGGATTTCATAATGATGTGGTTCATTAGCACAACGCAAATCACCATGCATCCCGCTTTAAAATAGAAAACATATCCCACGGAATGACTGGCCATGGAGACATCGTAAACTAAAATGAAAGTTTGCATGAGCACACACCTGCATGGCAGAGAAGTCTTCATCCAAATGAAAAAGAAATTGGAGTTTCTGAGGGAGAGAAGAGTTTGTTTCCCTGTCATAATCTGCTGCTTCCATTGGAATGACTTTTATCATGAAGCACTTTAAAAATCTTTTTTTGATATGAAGCTTATGATCCATGTCTTGCCCTAATGAACCTCGACCAAACAAAAGAAAACATTAATGCATCTTCCTGTTTCATATGTAATCATAAGGAAACAAAAGCCACCCACACCACGGTGGTATTTTTAAAAGATAACAGAGATTACTTATTGGGTACCACTTTATAATGATGTCACACTATTAAGCGTCATTAAGGTATAAGTAAGTGCTTAATTGATCATTTAGAAAGCATTACTCAACCTTAGTATGCAATTTATAAATAGAGATGTAAATGTTTATTCTTCTGTATATTCTTTAGTCGAAATGAGTGATTGACAAAAATATTTAGAAGCACATTTATATATATAATGACTAAGATATAAGCACACTGTGGGAGTGTTAATAGAGGTTTTATTAATTCACTCTATATATTGTAATTCATGGTTGATTTGGGAATTTATAAGTTGTTAGTTTAGTATGGATATGTTTGCATCTGCAATAAATATTTGTATTTTCTATACCTCAATTCTGTATTTCCACTTGTTTGTGATCATGAGACAAAATGCCATGTGATCTGCAGTAGAAGGTAAATGAGCAGAGACCCTAATTCCAAAATGTAAAACATAAAGTTCACAGAAATAGTCAGATTGTGTAATTGGGCCAGTGCAGAAGAGATATTTGGATTTTTTTCCCCACTGAGAAATAACCGCACCCCTGGAGCACTCGTGAGAGAGGGAACGAGTGAGAAAAAGAGAAAGACAAACTTGCAAAGCCTTACAAGTCAAGATAATTCTCAAGTGCAGTAGGGGGGAAATTGGCAGATTGAAGAGGAATAAGTGAGAAAGGCAAAAATCCTTTGCATTTTAATGAAAACTTTGAACTGAACGTAAATAAAGGAAGGAATACGGCGGTATATAAACAAAAGAGGAGGGGGAAAAAAGGCAGGCAAAAACCGCATCAGCTTTGGAGGTTTTGATGGAATTTTTAACCAAGCGGGAGTGTGTGTGGAGCGGGGGAGTGTTACGCTGTCATGATGAGGAGCACTGACACACAAACTCACCTCACCCAAGTGTGAGGAGAATGTGTGATGACTTTAGCTTGGGCCCATCAGCTCACCTGAATGATCGTGGACTTCTGCAGAAGAGGGCAGTCGGGTGTCTGAAGAATTCATGAGGTCTCGACAGCAGCTTCTCATAAGCAGCAACTATTTCACAGAGTCAGCTGGACAGAGATATTTTACAACTAATGAAGGGTAATAGCCAAAATGATGGACCAACATTCCTCACAGTGACCTTTCAGGTACACAGAGGCTTGTTTGTGAGGATGTGTGTGTGTGTGTGTGTTTGTGTGCGTTTGTGTGTGTTGAGGGAGCAGCAAGCCTGATAAAAGCGGTTAGAGCAAAGCTTCTTGAAGGACGAGTGACCTCATACATCATGCTGGCATTCCTCTGCACAGTGGTGAAATGAGGGATTTTCTGTCCCACTCCCTTCTCTCTTCACATGTGAGCACACTCTCTCACACACTCACACACACACACACACACACACACACACACACACACACACACACACACACACACACTATATTTGTGGGGATATTCATTAACACATTCTCCTGCCTGTCACTAGTTTCCCACATGGCTAACCCCAAAACTTTGCTTCAACCTAAACCTGAACCTAACACTGACTGTGAAATCAATTTTACCTCCTTCTTTACTGAATGTCATCCCAGGGCTTTAAATGCTACCACTCAGTCAGATGCTGTCGGCTTCACAGAGATACAGACAAAGTGCACTTTGCCACCAGCACCTTGACATACTGGTCGGGGCGATATTAGACACCAAGAGATTCCAGCCCTCCTTAAAGAGTAGCAGTCAGCGGTTGGAGGCTGGAGGGGTGGAGTAAGTCACAAGCTTCCCACCTAATAGAATAAGGTTCATACTCTCTTAAGAATCTCCATTGCTTTGCTTTAATTTACTTATATGTTCTAACTTGCTTTTTAATTTCACTTTTACACCACAGTTTGGTTTATATAGAAAAATCTATTTGGTTAGCAATTTCTCAATGTTACAAACTGGGCCGCACATCCATGCCAAAGACGTTGCACACAGATGCCAATTATAAAAGACTGTTTATTTTAAATGAAAGGAATGAAGTATTAGTGGCGTAAATGAGTGCACGGGTGAACAAGTGGTGTTAGCAATGCTGTTTAGTGCAGAAAACAAAGCCAAAGTGGTTTCTCAAAGAGGACAGCCACGCAGAAACTGATCTTTTGGGGCTTTTAGAGAGCACTGGCACACTGGGCCTGGGTGTGGCCAGTATTAATGATGAGAAATGAGCCACACCACCCCTTCAGCGTCAGGAGTTAAGACCTGCCACATAAACAGGCTGAAAGGAAGGTGGGGTGGATTGGGTCATCGCACCCAAAATTAAACCTGAATGGTGTAGAATTATGCTTACCCACTAAGTTTAACTGTGACATCACGGGGGTCCTTTATAAGCATGCATATGGGACTAAAAGACCAGAGGGCTATACGTCAAACAAAGTTCAACATAGCCACGATTTTTGTAATAATGGGCTCGATAAAACCTGAAACCCCAACCAGAGATAACAGGTATCGTGACGATGGTTATCAACTTTCCCCGTTATGCTGCGTTTTTGTGCTACAGGCTGTCTGCGTGCTCACATTAAAAGGGGGCGTTTCAGGGGTCACATGACACTTTCTTGGCTCAAAGTGATCCCTATGAGCACCGCGTAGTGCAGAGATGTTACCGGGTGATGATCGTGATAAAATGGTGATTAAGAACCTACAGTGTAAAGAATATGAAAATGAAACAGTAAAATACAACACTGTTGCAAATAACAAGAGATTAATGCTTCAGAAAATCGTTAATGCTGAGATTTATTGCACAGAACTGTAAAAAATAAAATAAAATTAACGTTTATGTATCGCTGAGCGCACTCTCAGTGCTGCGGTGCATTTCTAAAGTGACAGCTGCATGTCAGAGCTCTCAAACGCTGAAAACGGACGCCTCTTAAACATTAAATGTTACTGTCACACGGCCTAATAAAGGAGATATGGAAATCCCTTCAGTTGGTTGTAAGTCAAAGTGAAACTACTCTATAGGTATTCTGTATTCTACTCGCAGCAATTCCAGCAGGGTAAAAGAGACTTAGCAGTAGATTAGTATAAAATATAATAAGTAATTTTAAAATACATTTATAATGAACTTAAAACATGGTGTAAATAAAAGAATCAGTGAAAATGTGCAGCTTGCAGCAGATTTTAAACTGACACTCAGAATATAACCTGCTGCCGACCCGGTTGAAAGCCACTTTCATACCATGGAAAACTTTAAACTTTAAGCTTTAAGCTCGACGTAGTTCGGCAAGCCATTAATCTTGCTTTGTAGTACACGGTCTGTTGCACTATTACCTTAACCAGGTGCATTAGATACCAATAACAAATGACAAAGGAAACTTTGCATTGGAGTACCAGTAATATCCAACACACTTGTGCTCCAATCAGCTGATTTCAGTTCATGTGTATAGTGAAGGAAAATGGAGTGGACACTCTTGATGGGTGGAGATATGGAGACGGTAAAGTGTAAACTGCATCCAAGATAGAAAGAACTGCACTCTTCTGCCAACATAACTTCAGCTCTTTGCGGATCTCTTCGCAGACAGATGTTCGCACTAACACCAACCGCCCACCATAGCCTAGCAGCCAGAGCCTGATCTTCAACAGGTAATAAAGACAGTGACGAGCAGTCAGACTGCTGCACGGTAGCCTTCATTTTTTACCTCTACAGTGGAGTACAGGTTCCTCTGGCTGGATTTCAACGTTGCTTTGTGTTGTCAGCTGTGAGTTCAAACCTAAATGCTAAAAGAAAAATTGTATGTGTGTCCTCTTTAGGACAGGGATGTGTGTCAGTGTGTGGGAATGTAGCTTAAGGTTCACACTGCTGGACGCATTTCAGGGCATATCATAGAGAAGCCAAAGGCAATGGAAAGAATAGTGAATTACTACTACTGAGGAATTACTTTCCTCAGGGAATAATTAAGTAACATAATGCATGGATATCTCTCTTTTTTTTTTTACGTTACGACCCCACATTGGATAAGGGTAATCCTAGCTCTGGCATAACAGAGCCACCTGATCTCCTACTAAAGAGGCCATGGATTTTTCCTTAAATCTGTCACCCGTGCGGTACGCTGAAACCTCAGACAATTAAGAGGCCGTTGGTCTCTGCTTGTTTCCATGACACTGCCAACCTGCGGTCTGCCCTCAAACCGACTATATTACATCAAACCATAAACACGTTCAAATGACTGTATAAGTAAGTGGATGCACACACACACACACACACACGCACACAGAAAGACACAGATTAATCCGTTTTGTCTTGTCAATGAAGCTGTGTGACATTAGTGTGCAGTGTTACTATCTGTCAGTAATCTGGAGATGTAGCAGGAAGCTCAGCAGTACTTCATCTGAGAAAAAACTGCTGATTAGCACCGGAATTATCCCATTAACAGAAATGATTTCACAAGCTTCAGCATACAAATGAGTCACTTACAAAACTTTCATCTGATACAACTGCAAAACTTATTAGATCATTTAATTGTGAGATTAAAGTGGGCTAATTTGACAAACCAGCACTAATCACAAATGACAATAGGACGGCCTCGAGGACTGAGCGGGGAGCGCGCAGCCTTGTGCTTATTTATATATTTCTAATGAGGGCGACTAAAGGGATACAGGGATGTCGGAGAGAAAATGAGGTAAACCAAACAGCTGAAACTGCAATGAGGAAGAGAATGAACAATTAATAAATGCTTAAAGGGAAGCAAAAAAAAAAAGAAAAAAAGGAAAGCGTGGCTTTGAGTGTGTTTGGTTGGTCAGGTCATAGCTAAGCTCCGAGACGATCACAATAAAGGCTCAATTGGTGCACGGTGAAGCAGACACACATGCTCAAAACAACGTGAGAGCCAGAGATGGTAACGCTGGAAGTAGCGGACTGTGATTAATCAGTGACAGCTAACCACTAATTACAACCCCCAATCAATTACCTCAACGCTCATTATCTAGTCAACACACCACCTGGAGAGCACTAATGCGCTTTACTTGCTGCGGGCAGAATCAGACCATATACTTGTTTTTTGAAAGCACTGACACTGAAAGTGAGAGCTAGCTTTGCAGAAGAACAACATTTGACAAGTGTGCAGTTGGTGTGTGTAATCTAGTGTGTTCTGGAAGACTGCTGCTTGAGTAAGGGAGCAAGTGAATAATCCCCTATATGTTTTTAATGCACTGTGTCTTTATAAAAGAAGGTGAAAATGCAAACGTGTGTGGTAAAGGGAAACATCTCTGCTGTGTCCCAAAGCCTCCGGCGTTTGCTTTACATTTTAAGCGAGACTAAAGATTAAAGCTCTTCTCCCGGCAGTTCGCTTACGGAGCACAACCCAATTACACCTCACCAGACCTGCACCTAGAACCAAAAGGGGAAGAAAGACAGAGATGCAGAAGAAAGAGAAAAGAGACAATGAAGACACTGGAGACTACAGGGAGTGATAAGTGAGTTGCAGGGAAAAAAAACATAAAAAAGGTAGATGACTGTGGAGGGGGAAAGGACACAGGGAAAGATGTAGTTGAGAGAAGGGCAGTGTTGAAGGAAGGAGTGCAATGCAAAGGAAGGTGTTAGAACAGAAAGTGGGAAGGGGGATTGGATTGAGAATATCAGAGGTGAGAGGAAAGCAATGTCAGACGTCTCCTTGGGGGATAAATACTGTGTCCAGTTAAAAGCTAGGACTCCGAATGGCAGAAAGAGTTAACTACTTGAAACTTCAGGACCTCAAAAAGCATGAATCATGCAACATGACGTCAAGAAGTAGACAGTTTGCTCATGTTTTGCAAGCCAACTGGTCTGTGATGCTTCAGGTCACATCTTGCAAACTAGAATGGACGCACAAAACGTGCACCGTTCACTTCTTTCAATTTTTTTTGTAAAGCCGTTTTATGGCTAACTCTAAAGAAGGCAATCTCTGGGTCCTTATTGGATAGATGGTTGTGAGGTTTTGTGCAGATATCCAAAGTGCACTGTTAGCATGCTAAACAAAAGGTAAAGGTGAGGGAACGGATCGCTATTCAGAGCATGTCAGCATGGTGATATCTGCTCTTCTTTTGAGCTAAACAGTTAAATTGTAAAATTGAACTATTGAACTATGTTAGTATAGATACAGGAGAGAGACCGAGACCAGATATTGAACAGGGTATAGTGGATCGTATCTGTTTTCCTTTGAAAGTATACCTTTCAAGCAGCACCTTTGGTTTCACCACTATTCCAAATTCATCAGGAGGCAATTTATTCTGTGTGCAATTACTTTCTAGACATACACAGCATCTATCAAAACAGTCACACATAATTTATTTAGCTGCAGTTTATCTAAATCTGATAAACTGTAGCAAGGCTCATTTACATCTTTAGTCTTAATAAATACCCCACTTAAATGAAAAATTGCATTAACACAATATTTTGCACTCTTGACAGAAACTCCAGGCTTAGTAAATATTCCCCTCAGTCTTGTTTAACGGTTCCCCCTGGAAGTCGATGCTTCGAAGCATCAACTGAAGATCCCACATAGCAAGCGCGCCGTGCTGAGGGGGGTTGATTCATGAAAGAAGATAAAATCTAAGGGAGAGGTAATACTTACCGACGGAGCCTTTGCCTTTAAGGGACCCATATGGGACATGAATCCAGTGTTGTAAGAAGTGAGTAGTAATGTTACCAGCAGCAGGCCACAGCCTTTGTTAAAGTTCGTGCTGACAGGGATGATTAGGTTTGATTTTTCTTTTTTCCAACCGTCACCAAAAACATACATTTTGCATGAATGGGACCTTTTTTCCCCCCTGTGTTTGTGTGTGTGTGTGCTTACGTGTGTTTGTCTTTTAATACAAAGGCTCAAATGTGGTAAAAAGAAGAACACAAAGTATTTCTTAGAATGCAATCAGAGGACAAAAAAAGGGAATCCAGTTGCTCAGATGAAGAAGAAAAAAAAGTCCTACTACATCTGTATTAGTCATCATTTTCAGCTGAATAAAGCAAGACAACTCTCTTCTCTTCAGTTGGCAAAACATGTCCTGGGGGGGAAAAAAAAATCACTCAGTGAATCAGATGTCAACAAGGTAGGTTAAAGGAAGGTACCTCAAGTTAAAAGAATTCAATTAAAACATGCAATCATAAAATAGTTTGGATTTCTAATACTGAGAACATTTTTGAGAGAAATGACACTCACTGTTTCTAAAGCAAAAATTTCGTACAGGCAGCATGCTGCAGACCAACTACACAAGTGTAATTTTATGAAGAAACCCATTTTTAAAAGTGCTGTTTTGACAACACAAGTCTCTAAATTCGAATCCAGAAATGACAGAAACACTTAAACCCCCACTTAACATGTTCAGAGTAACTATGCAGGTGATGTTTGTAGCTGTCAAAGAGTTTTACACAACAAACCCAAACAGACAGAGAAGAAGATGAAGAATAGAGATGAAACAAGGGGAGAGATTAAAAGTGTGTGTCTGCCGTCTCCAAGCTTTACTTCCTTCTGGTCACAGCTATTCTTTACTCAGAACCAGCAGAGTTTATCTGGTCTTCTGTTGCTGACTGATGATGTGAGTTTTTAGAAGCCAGCACCAATTTATCCGTAAAGTTGCAAGCTAGCCTCCGTGTGCTCTCGTGAGCTGGATGAACATTTAGACCCCGGAACACAAAAGGCACGAAAGCAGGTGCTTTAGAGTTTTCGGTAATACATGAAAAATGTGTATAATTCTGTAACGCACACACGCACACACACACACGCACACACACACGTAAACATTTCATTGTTGTCAATTTGGTTCCTATATGAAAATGTTACTGTCCAAAACAATATTGCTTGGTATTTCATACAAATCATCTTCAATTAAAACCTCAGACAGAGATATAAATATGCTTCTCCACATTCAATCTAATGACAGCAAGCAACCTCTTACAGCCACTCGCCAGTCGGGTCGGGGAATACATAATTTTTCCTAGCAACCGGTGGTTACCGGGGGGCCACTGAGCTGAGCCACTGACTGGGGCCTAAGCAACCCTCTAGCAACCACTCACAACTGGTCAGAGAATACAGATTTTTCCCTAGCAGCTGGTGGTTACTAACGGTACAGTCTGCTGCAACTGGAAGCAATCACAACCCAAAAATAAGGAGCCAAAAGACAACCTTTAGATAGACTGTATGATTACATAGTTTCCACTGGTTTTCTCACAATCTATAATTCCTTTCACAGCTTTATTCATTTGATTTATTCTACAAACAGATATACCAGTATTGAGTTCGTCTCATTTCATATTAAATCATAAATCAAACTTGAATAAAATAAAACCAAAGTAGTTAGGATTCATCTTTTATTAAACCAAGTACAAGGAAAAAATAATCTAATAGATCATTGAAGACACCGGATTAGTACAACTTTAAATATTTGGTCAGCTGCCAGCATATGAGGCAATTGACTTTCAAATTTAGTTTTGATGAAATGTGTAGACCCTGAGGAGCCCGCCTAGACTTCAAGACAATGCAAGCCACCATGTTACTGTAAACTGGAGCGTTTTTCTGCATTTGTTTGGTCACTGATTTCTGACTTAATAAATGTAGCAGTCTCTGACTTGGGGGGGAATCAGATTATAAAATTAATCTGCAGAAGCAATTTGAATAAGGCTTATTAAATAACTTTTTTTTTTTTAAAAAGGCAGCTATTGCAGAATCAAAGATGTAGCAGGATGCTTGTATTATACATTCAACGTATGAGAATGAATAGAGATTTCCTCTCCTCCCTCCATCTCAGCGGAATCCAAGCTAAAAAGCTAAATAAATAAGGAATGGCGGTGGGGGTCGCCGAGCCGTGACCTTTCGGCCCATTTGCTTTAAGAGTGCAGGAGTGCAGCCTCAGCTAGACGCTCCTCCAAACTCTAGAGGGTAAATTTTAATCAGCGCCGTGCCAACGGCCGAGGCACTGCATCATGCTTAACGAGGCTAGAAGAAGGCTCTCATTTACCCATGCACAGGTAACAAATGGACCAGTACTCATAAGACAACCCCGTTTCCCCTTTTTCTGTGATGTCCTTCAGCATCTCTCTCTCTCTCTCTCTAGTTATGAGCTCGCCTTTCCTCACATTCAAAAGGTTTATACCCTGTAACCACCCCATTTGATTTTCCTTCCCCGTATTTTTACCTGAAAACAACTGCTTTAACTCAAACACAATTTTCATTTTATTTTGAGCAAAGCAATTCCAGAGTCTGCCATTGTAAGGATTTATCTGAGCAGAAGCTGCATCCATTTCTTACACATTTGTTTTATGTGTGTTTTCCACATTGTGAGTTACACCCAAATCAATCTAAAACAACTGCCCTCCCAAAAAAATCCTACCACTACAAACTTTATACATAAACTTTATGTATACTTTGTATTTTTTTTTTACAGTAAATCTTTACATTAAAGAACAGAAACTAAAGTGGGATTTAGAAATGACCAGCTCACTCCCTTAATAACTTCTTAATCTTACATCTCAATATTTGATGGACCGCTGTAAGATTTGATATCGGTATTCGTGTTGGATAAGCTTGGTTTTTTTGTTGTTGTTGTTGTTTTTTTAAATCTAGTACCATCAGCAAGGCATGTTTTCCATTTCTCCAGACTTATGATCACATCACTGCGGTACTGTAGGAGATCTGTGATTTTTCCACTCTATTCCTTGCACTCACTGTGTAAAAACCAAATGGTGCCTGTGAAACATTAAAGCACTACTCTTCTCGCACCCTCTTTTATTTTCGCTTCACTCTTCTTCCATTATGCTGTTTATCCTCGGCCTATTTTTACAGGATTAAAAGTCCAGAGGAAGATGGGTAGCAAAACATTGTCCATGCTACTTACTTACTGAGCTGATAATTCTGGGTGGAATTTCAGTTAGTGCTAAAGTACACGATGTAGTTGTAGAGTAGAATTTATCGAAGGAGGATTGTTAGCCCACTTACGAGCAAGAGTTGAGCTCACTCTGAAACATGGTGGGTTTAAACTGGTTTGCAATCCCTGATTAGAAATGAATCAGAGTAAATTTAAGGCTCCTGACAGCAAAGATCAGGTTGACAAAAATTGTAAAAAAAAAAAATAAAAAAAAAAATACACCACTTATTAACCTAAGAGTTTTGCACCTTTCATAGCATTCAGCTCAAATCTCTCCCTCTCAAAGTCTCCATAACAATTTGGCTCCACAGGTCTCATTAGCGCCAGGCCAGTAGGGGAGATTCTAATGAACAAATGAAGAGGACACACACACACACAGACACACACGCATGCACGAATGCAACCTTGAAAAAGATTACACCAGGGACGAGCACAAAATAAAAACCTTGCACTTGATTATTTCACGTAAAATAAATCACAGCCCTCAGACACACACTCTAACCTCAAAGCAAGAAAAATGGCGATACAATAACGTTTGCCATGAGAGCACAAGCAAACATGCAGCTATAGATGACAGCACTCCTTGTTAAGGAAAAAAATGAATACACACACACACAAGCGCGCACATTCAAACGCACCCTTGGATAATGAAACATATACACCCATGCACCTTCCTCTGTTGCACTGTGCACAATAAGTCTTGCTTCATTAAAGCCAAATCTCATCCACTATCAGTTTACAACCACAGAAGTCGTTTGAACCGCCTGGGAAATACAATTCCATTCCGTTTCAGGGTTATCTTAATATATGAGCTTGTCTCCGCCACATTGGTCTGCGGTTATGAGCCGGGCAAACACCCACAGCAATGCAATATTGCACCGGCACATTCACACGACAGATTGGAGCACACAAAGCAATTAGCAGCTCATATATATGTGTGTAATTGTGTCCGCGTGTGACTAAACTCCCTTGTCTATTTCTTATTTTACTCTAATTTCTACATCCGGTGTTATGAGCAAACAGTTCATTATGGATTGCAGTTGATTTGTTTGTGTCCTTCCCGTAATCCTGAAGGCAACACTCAGAGCGGAGGATTCGCCGAAAATGGCAACTAGTTACAATACGCAAAACGACACTGCTGCATTGCATCATCAGAGCTTTATGAAATTTAACTTGCTAAGACACGGTGGAAAAGAAGAACCAAGACAAATGGCGTGCAAAGAAGACAAATCTCTCAACGCTGTCAATGTCTGAGGTGCTTTGGCCATCCATCCTCCATCTCTCCTTCATTCGCTATCTGTCTGGCCCTATCCCACCTGTATGACACCCGATCACTCTTCATCCCTCTGTACATCCATTACCCCTGTCACTTCATCCTTCCATTTCTCTGCCCCAAGGCCTGAGCTTCCCTCGCCTGTCACAGATGATACTATCAGTGTGGATTACTTGGGATATCATGAGGAATATATGGTCAAATATCCCCTTGCAAAGGTCATAATATGTTAAATAATGACATTGCTATTTATAGGTAGTGTTGTTTTGTTTAGAATTTATAAAGGGATTTCAGAGTACCAACTTGCTATAAAAGAAATATATGAGCGAGTGAATGAATGATATTTAGCCTTTTTATAAGCTATTGGTAATAAATATTAATTATTACCGAATCATTGAGAGCTGCTCAGATACTCAATAGGTCTTTCCTACAGCAGACAAATAGCCATATTTTCCATTATATAAATATCACTCATAATTTAAAGGCTGCATATACAACCTGGTATTTAAATAAGCCAGATGCAATAATAACATTTTGTGACTCTGTATGTAATCGCAGTAAAATGTGTTTTAGGCAATCATGCGCTACAGTCAGAGCTATCATGCAGTTTCAAGCTCTTGGTCAAGCGTTTGTGCATCTGTGTGTGTTTGTGGACAGACTTTTTCCAAACACTAGCATCAGGGAAGGCTCTGCCTGTGTGCTTATGCACCATGCAGCAGCTCAGAACAGCCAGGCTTCCCGCAGTCTCGGGTGGCCTCCTGAAAGGAATTCCATCTGGGGCACCAGATTTCAGCTTTAGCGATAGGGTGAGGAGCTTCGACATCCAAAACAAGTGAGTAGTAGAGCTGTGGGTACTTTGAGTCAAACGCAGCTAGCTGAACCAAGCTCAGGTGGTTCAGGCATCTGATTAGGATGCTTCGTGGCGCTTTCCTTTCTAAGGCTTTCCTGGCATGTCCAGCTGGGAGAACACCCCAGGGTAGGCTCAGAACTTACCTGAGGGATTGCACAGCTCCTCTGACCCAGGAATGCCTCGGGATCCCCCAAGAGGAACCTGGAAACGTAGCTATGAAGAAGTACGACTGTAATACCCTGCTTTGAATTAAGAAAAATGGATAGATGGATGGATGTGTAGCATATATTCTTCCCCTAGGGTGTGACTGTCAATGAAGACTTTAAAATTCAGTGCAAATAACCTGAACCATGAAGCGTGCCATAGTGCACAGCACACAGTTAATTGAAAATGCATATATTTAGCTCCAGTCACAGACTTGGTTCTCTGCGACTTTGTCCTCTTCCCCAAAATGAAATTGAAGTTGAATATTGCAATTTCAATACAGTGGAGGAAACCTACTGATGCAAGTGAAAGTAGTCATGAGAGAATTTAGAAGGAGCAATCAAACAAAAGCAACCACACTGGAAACTGTAGTGCTACTCAAAGAGATAATGTAGGAGGAGGAAGACTGACCAAATTTAAATAAGGCATTGTTTTAATGAGCTGAGAAGCACAGCATTATGATGGCACTATGAGGTTTCTTGTAAGACGCACACTTATCATCCTTAGGACATAAAAGACAGTTGAACATCCTATTTTAAATTGCTACCATGTGTGTTCATAGTCAAAGTCACTAATATAACAATACCTGAGGTTTTAATTTTAGACGCTTAAACTGAAAAGCCCAACAAGGTCCAACCCTCTACTCGACACTTTACTTTCCTATCTCTTCACTGTTATCCATCCTCCTTCAGGCCAGTGCAGACCAGCAGGCATCAATCTCAGCCTTGATCTTCCTTCTCTTTATTGATGGCGGGGTGACACAGATGCAGAGCTTGTTACAGGCTTTCACAGCACTGACCTGCCACGCCTTGCTCTCCTTTCTCCCATAAAAGGAGTGAATGATGGGGAAGCGAAGGAAG